>JACEEZ010017982.1:0-59876 GCA_016584305.1 Chionoecetes opilio
CTATGATTTTTTAGTTAAATTACAGTAAGCAGCAAGGGGGCAAGATTTTTTGCCTTGTTAAAAAACCAGACATAGTTATTACAGTACATATTATAAAGATCATCTATATATTTGTGCTACACTTACCATTGCCGTCACTGAGGATCTTCTCCACATCATCCTCCATGTTTTTTTATCATCATTACTCAGGTATATGAGAGGATTGATGCCCTGAAGGAGGTTGCCGCTGGGAGTCCTCATTCTCTGGGGAGGCTCAGACTCTAGAAATATAAATGTAAAGGCTCAGACTCTAGAAATATAAATATAAGGGCTCAGACTCTGAAAATATAAATATAAAGGCTCAAACCCTAGAAATATAAATGTAAAGGCTCAGACTCTAGAAATATAAATGTAAAGGCTCAGACTCTAGAAATATAAATGTAAAGGCTCAGACTCTAGAAATATAAATGTAAAGGCTCAGACTCTAGAAATATAAATGTAAAGGCTCAGACTCTAGAAATATAAATGTAAAGCTCAGACTCTAGAAATATAAAGGCTCAGACTCTAGAAATATAAATGTAAAGACTCACTCTAGAAATATAAATATATGTGATGTCCTTCCCATGTCCAATAACTCCCCAGCAAGCCGTGTCACTGCCCCTTCAGGCTATAGTCTTTCCATTTTTTCAAGTCACTTGTAGAAATTATCCACCAACCACCCTCTTAATTAGTAGAGTTGTGGTTTGGTCCCCCCCTTCCTTGTGAGGGAGGTATTGTTCGCTCACCATAGGGAGAGAGTAGGAATGTATATATATAATTATAATGGTAATGGGTAGAAATTAAAACGACTACAGTGACTTGATACATTGGAAAGACTATTCCAGGAAGGCAAGGGAGGCATCAGCGACCACTAGGCACAGCTGGGAGGACACGCACGGTGGAGTCAAAATGTAACGCGAAAAAATCAGACCATCAGAAACAATCACCATGTAACAGAACCAGAGTTGCCTGATTGTATAAGCAATTACCCCAGTGTAAGGGTTAATGACGCTTCTATAAAATGATGCAAATGAGTCTTTACAAATATGTGAAAAATCCCCGGTAGTGAGCGGGGATGGAACACGTGACCGAGGAATGGCCTGCCACGCTCTTTTAACCCCTTCACGCCCAGATCTTTCCTTTGCTATAAGAAATTGAATGTTGTCAAGCCATAAAATTTGGAAAAGTCACTTATTATACCAAATTAGTCAAGGATACTAAACAGGTCATATCTATAAAACATTGCTTATAGTCACTAAAAATCATCTAATGGTACCCAAATTACAATGGAAATTACGTTCTGGGCCTCAAGGGGTTAAACCACTTGGCCACGCAGGCTCACAACAATAATGAAATAACTGCTATCACTTTATCATTTGTGTGAAGGAAGGATAAATATTTGTCAGGAGGGTGTTGGATGGATATGAAGTCCATAAAGGAGGAATAAATATTTGTCAGGAGGGTGTTGGATGGATAGGAAGTCCATAAAGGAGGATAAATATTTGTCAGGAGGGTGTTGGATGGATATGAAGTCCATAAAGGAGGAATAAATATTTGTCAGGAGGGTGTTGGATGGATAGGAAGTCCATAAAGGAGGGATAAATATTTGTCAGGAGGGTGTTGGATGGATAGGAAGTCCATAAAGGAGGGATAAATATTTGTCAGGAGGGTGTTGGATGGATATGAAGTCCATAAAGGAGGAATAAATATTTGTCAGGAGGGTGTTGGATGGATAGGAAGTCCATAAAGGAGGGATAAATATTTGTCAGGAGGGTGTTGGATGGATATGAAGTCCATAAAGGAGGAATAAATATTTGTCAGGAGGGTGTTGGATGGATAGGAAGTCCATAAAGGAGGGATAAATATTTGTCAGGAGGGTGTTGGATGGATAGAAGTCCATAAAGGAGGGATAAATATTTGTCAGGAGGGTGTTGGATGGATAGGAAGTCCATAAAGGAGGGATAAGTATTTGTTAGGAGGGTGTTGGATGGATAGGAAGTCCATAAAGGAGGGATAAATATTTGTCAGGAGGGTGTTGGATGGATATGAAGTCCATAAAGGAGGGATAAGTATTTGTCAGGAGGGTGTTGGATGGATAGGAAGTCCATAAAGGAAGGATAAATATTTGTCAGGAGGGTGTTGGATGGATATGAAGTCCATAAAGGAGGGATAAATATTTGTCAGGAGGGTGTTGGATGGATATGAAGTCCATAAAGGAGGGATAAGTATTTGTCAGGAGGGTGTTGGATGGATAGGAAGTCCATAAAGGAGGGATAAGTATTTGTCAGGAGGGTGTTGGATGGATAGGAAGTCCATAAAGGAGGGATAAATATTTGTCAGGAGGGTGTTGGATGGATAGGAAGTCCATAAAGGAGGGATAAGTATTTGTCAGGAGGGTGTTGGATGGATAGGAAGTCCATAAAGGAGGGATAAATATTTGTCAGGAGGGTGTTGGATGGATATGAAGTCCATAAAGGAGGGATAAGTATTTGTCAGGAGGGTGTTGGATGGATAGGAAGTCCATAAAGGAAGGATAAATATTTGTCAGGAGGGTGTTGGATGGATAGGAAGTCCATAAAGGAGGGATAAATATTTGTCAGGAGGGTGTTGGATGGATATGAAGTCCATAAAGGAGGAAAAAATATTTGTCAGGAGGGTGTTGGATAGGAAGTCCATAAAGGAGGTAAATATTGTCAAGGGTGTTGATGGATAGGAATCCTAAAGGAGGAATAAATATTTGTCAGGAGGGTGTTGGATGGATAGGAAGTCCATAAAGGAGGGATAAATATTTGTCAGGAGGGTGTTGGATGGATAGGAAGGTCCATAAAGGGGGGATAAATATTTGTCAGGAGGGTGTTGGATGGATAGGAAGTCCTAAAGGAGGGATAAGTATTTGTCAGGAGGGTGTTGGATGGAGAGGAAGTCCATAAAGGAGGGATAAATATTTGTCAGGAGGGTGTTGGATGGATATGAAGTCCATAAAGGAGGGATAAGTATTTGTCAGGAGGGTGTTGGATGGATAGGAAGTCCATAAAGGAAGGATAAATATTTGTCAGGAGTGTGTTGGATGGATAGGAAGTCCATAAAGGAGGGATAAATATTTGTCAGGAGGGTGTTGGATGGATATGAAGTCCATAAAGGAGGGATAAGTATTTGTCAGGAGGGTGTTGGATGGATAGGAAGTCCATAAAGGAGGGATAAGTATTTGTCAGGAGGGTGTTGGATGGATAGGAAGTCCATAACAGTGGCTCCAGTGCATTGCTAGGAGGCTGCTCTCTAATGATGCATTCTATCAGTCATTATGGTACAAATGTAGCACACGAACACTGCTCTAAACCCCCGAACCTGCCAACCAGCTAATACAGAAATATAAATGCATAGAGCCAATATCATATAAGTTATTAAATTGCAATCCAACATCACAAAAGGATTATCAAATTGCGATTAGGTATTGCATTCCCTTCTGAACTTCAAAAATATAGTTCCATTTCTCTAGAATAAACAATGATTTCGACTCATGCAAGATAAAGCTCACTAGAAATCAAACCCTGAAGAAACTGTGAACCAAATGAAGAAATATGAGTAACACAGCTATTTATACAAGGGTTACAGGGAGTTTTCGTACACAAGTTGTTTTCGTAACCCACAGTATTGTTATTGTTTCGTACACTGATATTAGATTATTGTTCGTACCTACTTGGTTGTCATTTCGTAACTCTAGTAATCAAGCTAAACTCTGAGCTGGTGTACACAACGACTAGGTTTCATATGGACTACGAAACAATTTTTGGTGTACGAAACAACTTGATCGTACGAACGGCTGCACCCCTATACAAGACACATATACATAGGTGGCTCACCCTGGAGGTCCATTGTCCCTTGAACCGGAGGAGCTGGGTTGGAGAACGTGTAGGGGGGGTATCCGCTGCCAGCCCCTTTCTCCGTCTCCTTGGTGAGGGTGAACGCAGCTCCTCCACCCTCTCCCACCCTCCGTGCACATTCCAAGCTGGCTGCCAGTTGGGGGTGACGATCTGGACGAAGTCAATGTTAATTGGTGCGGAGTCATTAGAGGAGCTTTATAAGGGAGGCTAGATTAATTCATGGATGGGATGAAAGGTGGAAGTAGGTAGTGTTAAGGACAGAAACTACTCGTGTAGGTCCTCCCGGCCTCTTGTAGCTTTCTTGTTTCTTATCTTATTAATTTCTGTTTCCTAAAGGTGCTTCAATTTGCTCCTAGGTTGCTTTCTTTGATCCTAGGTTCTTTCAATTTGGGGGAGATATAAGTATATACTAATGACAGAGACAAAAGTATATCGACATCTTTATTTCTTCATTGGAATCTACCATAGATGACCTTTCTAGTATTTTATTCTGTTTCACCATATTGATGCAAGAAAATGTTACAGTATCTTCACTCCTCTATCTACTCCTACTAGGAAACTGAATGCTTTCACTCTGCCTTTTCCATCTTCCTATGAATTAAATTAATTCAGATCGGGGTATTAACCAATAACAGCTAAGGGGTGATGGGAGGCTTTATATTCTTTGTGCACCACCTTAGACAAGATTGCGGGACAGATTTCTCAAGTGGTGGTGGACGTCAAAACCTCAGAGGAACACCCTAAAAAAGAAAAACAACATTCTTTTGCCCAGCGTCCCACAGGGCAGTGTGCTCGGACCCTCCCTCCTCTGGAATGTATTCTTCAATGACTTTCTCCAGCTCCTCCCAGAGGCACATGCTATGCCTATGACTAGCACCCTTACATTCCCCTGCGACACGTGGTTGATCACCGCACGCTGTCCGCATCACATAAATCAGGTCTCCAACCGTCATCTCATGGGGTCGAGTCGATGGCAATTTGGAATCTCGCTCCAGAGAAACCCGGCGAGTGCTCATCTCCTCCCGACTCCAACGTCCTCCTGCTACTCCCATCCCTACCATCTTACTGGGTGGGAGGCCGGTGCCGCCCCTCCAGACATCCCTCTCCATACTTGGGGTGGAAGTGGGATAGCGTCCCATGACCTTATTCACTGACCACGACTCCAGAACCAGTGTGCAAGGAACGCCGCCAATGAAACTCAGCTGTGTCCGGCGTGTCTCACACTTCTTGACTCCCAAGGGATCACCACCTTATATGCAGCTCAAGTCCGCTCCCTTATGGAGTACGCCCCTCTACTTGTCTTTCCTGCCCCCCTTCGTACCCTAAGCCCTTCTTGACAAGGTACAGGCCCGAGCCCAACGTTTTTAATACGTCTGATGGCTCTGCAGGCCCAGCTTCTCCCTCCTCTGGCCAACCCTTGCAGCACCAAGCGTCGCGACGTAGCAGGTCTGTGCTTCGTTTACAATACACACAAGCACAGTCCACAATCTGGCTGCTCTTTCAGACAGCCTGGCAAGACCACACGGCCACACCACGCACGACTGCTGCTACCAAGGGACCATCAACTGTCGTCCCTTTTGCCCAGGACGGAGACCTCTCTGCGTTCCTCCTTCCACGCTACACAAAATGTGGAACCCGCTGGTACAACGCAACACAAAGCTTCACTCTACCATCATCACTTCAAGACCTTCAAGAGTGCTGTGAACGCTTGGATAACGCAGCCATAGTATTAAGTACCTACCTGTAAACCTGTAACCCTGCTTAAGTTCAACTATGGCTATATATTCTATTATTAGTAGTGAAGAATAAAAATGTAAAATTAGTAATAGTAACACATGTACATGGAGGTCCGAAGATCCTAGGCAGTTAGGTTCCACTGGCATACTCGTCAGCGAAATTCGTATAGCGAAACACCTAACTAATGGTGCAAATAACTCCGGTTTGGTTCCAGGACCCCATTAATGTGGAAACCTAAAAGAAAAAGAAAAAAAGCCATGTTTTTTCAAAAAAAGCTAAATAAACTATAGCAAACACAACAAACACCACCAGCGTCTTCTTACCACACTGTACTCCTTTCTGTAAAAAACATTCTGAAAGAGAAAATAGCACACAAAATAACATAACTGCCACATTAATTAAACATAAAAACATGCCTAACAGCAAAAAAGACGTTTGTAATTTGTGGGACGACGCCCCCCTGATACAAGAAAGGTAGTGTAATGGTTCCCAAGGTGTGGGGCCCGCACCCTGCTTAATTAGTCCGCTAAATTGCAGCCGCGCCATAATTCTTATTACCCTTCCAGGTCACGCCCTTGCTAGGGGTGACTTTGTGGTGGTCCTGACCTGCGGTCCCAAGGTTGGGGCTGCACACCTGCTAAATACCCCTAAAATGTCCGGCCGCACCATATGCTTTAATTACCCTTCAGGTCCATGGCTTGCTAGGGGTGATCTCACTGGGGTCAACGCAAATCAAAAAAAAACCCTTTGTCCCAGCCTGGGAGTCGGTAGGCGCGCATTTTGACTTGATAATTTTTACTCAAAACCCCTGTTTGAATGTCGTTCATTGGATTTTCGTCTCGTATATTGAAATAGACCCTAATTTACAATCTTCCTATCATCGTATTTCGTATACCGAATGCTCGTATAACGGGAACCTCCCTGTAACATGTAAAATTCATTTAGTAGTAAATAGATAGTGCAGAGAATTTCAGGGATAAAAAGTCAGGATGATGTAAGAGCCATGGTTGCAGATATTGATTGAAACGATATATTTGTCAATGTACAACTAGACGGTAAAGAAAATAATAATAATTGTGCTAGAGAAAACTGAAAATTAAATTGTGGGCACAAGTACTTAGAGTTGAATAATTAAAATATCTTTGCTCTAATCCTGGCTAGTTTTAGAAACATGGACGGGAGATAAGAGAGAGGCTCCACTAAGAAGGAAGTAGAGGGGGCTTCTTGGTCAAATGATGAAATAAATCATAAGGATGTAGAGAAGCCACTTCAGAATAATTTTTTGCTATGCCGTGTCGGAAGTTCGAACTGACCATAGAAAAAAAATGTAACTAACATTATTAACCCCTTTGAGACCCAGAACGTAATTTCCATTGTAATTTGGGTACCATTAGACACTTGGAGTGAATAATAAGCATATTTTATAGATATGACCTGTTTAGCTACTTGTCGATCAAACATATTTGGGTATATTCAGTTACTTTTTCGTAATTTTATGGCTAACAACATTTCACTATTTATAGCAAAGAAATGGAAAGAATCTGGGCGTGAAGGGGTTAAATTAATATACTAAACGTAGAAAAGAAATGGTGCCAAAGGTCAAGGATTCAAAGCAGGTTACCTCTAAAAGACACCAGTAAAAGGCTACACTAAAACCAGGAAAGGAGGTAAAACGAAACATCCATGCAACTAGAACTATTACTGAAAAATCACATCGGTATTCACCTACAATCACGAGCAAGACCAATACGATAAGATGCTGCTAGAGACATTACACTATATCACATCAGGACAGTACGGAGAAAGGAATGAGTGGCAAGATATAGACTCATCAAGAGACATTTACACTATATCCATCCTGACAGTACGGAGAAAGGAATGAGTGGCAGATATACGACTGCCATCAAAGAGACATTACACTATATCACATCAGGACAGTACGGAGAAAAGGAGTGTGTGTTATGAATATACGACTGCATTCCAAAAGATATATTTACACTTATCAACTCAGGACAGTACGAGAAAGGAGTGTGTGGCAAGAGATATACGACTGCATCAAAGAGACATTACACTATATCACATCAGAGACAGTACGGAGAAAGGAGTGTGTGTTAAGATCTAACGACTGCATTAAACCCTTCTCGCCCAGATCTTCCTTACTATAAAAAAAAAATGCATGTAGTCGAGCCATAAAATTACGAAAAGTACTGAATAGACCAATTAGTTATTGGACAAGGATACTAAACAGGTCATATCTAGAACATATTGCTTATACCCCCCTCCCCCACTAAAAAATGTCTAATGGTAGCTAATTACAAATGGAATTCGTTCTGGGCCCAAGGGTTAAGGGTTATTCTCACCTTGATAGACTTCATTTTCCTGGCAGCGCGTTGACCTCTCAGTGTGTTCCTGTTGCGCCCCAGGTGTGTGGTCGGAAGTCGCCTGCCCCGCTCGCCACCCAGCCTCTCACTCACCGTCGCCCCAAAGCTGAGTTGGGCCCCCCACCCCCCACCCCACAAGGTAGCTTTAGTCCTTCAACTTGACCTGCCGGCACAACAACCCAGAAACACCAGACTCACACCACTCAGCAACCGTTTCTTCACCGCTGCACTATTGTTCTTTAAGTCCTGCAGTGGTCTTAAATCTAATGGCGGTTCCTCTCTTTTTCCTTGCGGAGTTTCTGGCCTCCTCCTGGTGCCTCGAGACCTCTTTTTATGTTCGTAAGAATACTTTGTGTATCTTTTTCAGAATGGTCTCCAGTACAACAAATAGTCCGTCCCTTGTCCCACCAAGTCAAAGACCGGCTGTTGGGTGCAGCCTGACAGGGGGGGCGGGGGCAGCTGGTCACACATCTCAGACGCCATCTGTCCGTCCGGCTGAATTGCGTCTGCTCCTTCATCCATTTCACCTGGCCTTGCCTAACATCATTGTCCACTCTCTTTACTACATTCAGTACTTTGCATCTTCATCAGGGGTCCTTGTATGGGATTTCTGCTCCTCTGCACTAAGCTTTTTAGTCCTCTGACTCGATTGTTTGAGTCTACGGGTTCAAGTTCTGGATTAATTGAATCAGTCTTTTCAACTAATGATTTACATTTTCGCCTGAATATGTCTCTTCCTCTGTACTTTGCGTGATTCCTGAGAACCTGTGCTAGAAATCCTGGGCATCTGAACCCTTTTCTGATCTTTTGAATCAGTCCCCTCATCCGAATTAGATACCTGAACATCTGATTTGGATTCTTGTTTTTCTGAAGTTGTTTTTATTTCCTCACTTAATTCCTGCACCCCTAAACTAAAGTCTCGAGCCTCTGGGCTGATTTCCTGAGCCTCTGTAGAGGATTCACAACTGTCATCTGAGCCGCTGTAGGTGCCGGAGTCTTCGTTGGACTTGGAGTCAGCGAGCCCTCCCCTCTCCCCGTCCCCGGTCGCCTCCCTGGCTCCCTCCTGCAGGACAGGGGCGGGGGACTGGGCGGAGGGCTGGGCGTCATCACCCTCAGAGGCGGAGGTGCAGCCATTGTCTTGTTTCTCCTCTTCAGCTGTTTTCTGAAAGACAATTATAAAATGTGAATAAAATACAGCTAAATATTTTTTTTTTTTTTACAAGATGTGAACAAGTATGGAGTAACAATACATTCCAATTTATATGAATGACCAAAATCTCCATCTTCCGGTACAGCTAGCTACCCGGGGCCACATGCATTAACCCCTTGAGACCCAGAAACGTAATTTCCATTGTAATATAACCACCATTCGACGATTTTAATGAACATAAGGCAATATTTTATAGATATGACCTGTTTAAAGTAATCGTCCAGAACCTTTCATCATTCCTGATTTAATGCAATCAATCATAGCCATTAACGAGTATATCAACAATATGTCGTCACTTTTTGCATCCAGTCAGCCGTTTTTAAATAATCCGCAATCAAAATCTGCAAATTCCCCGAGTTCTCAAAACACTCCTCAAGGTTGCAGACGATGTGCCCAGGCTCGGTGACGTAGCAAAGGCAGCGCTCTCCCCGCGCGCAGATTCAGAAGGATGTAACACAGGATATATATATAGTACTTGAGATTTTTGGGTGTTTCTGATAGATTTATTTTGCGATGTGGCATGTACTTGCATCCTGTGTGGGTGCAGCGTGGGGGCTGTGCCTTTCCCGAGAGCTTAGCACCCATTTGCAAACTGTGGGGCGACGATATATGTGTGCAGATGTGTGCAGCGGCGGGAAGGAGCAGGGAGCGGCGGGTAGTAGCAGGCCACCGAGATGATGAGGACTGCAGTACCCTGGCTACTACCAGCATCTCCCCGTCGCTCCAAAGGTCTGCACACATATATCGTCGCCGTGTGGGTTGTGAATGGGTGCTAAGCTCTCGGGAAGGGCTAAGCTTTCTTGCTGTGCCCATACAGGATGCAAGTATGTGCCGTGTCGCACAAAAAATATACCAGAAGCACCCGGGATTCTAAGGGTACTGTATTTTTCTCTGAGTCTCCGTGTGGGCTGTGTCGGGTGGGGCTGGAGGCTTACCTCTTGTGACGTCGCCAGCAAATTTCGCGCCAAGGCTGGAATGTGGCTGTTGTTTTTCCCGCGCTTTTACAAAAGTAATGTTTTTAGGGAAATAAGGCGTGAAAATGAATAATGTTTTGTGGATTAGGTATTTTGAATGAACATTCAACATAATTATGCAAAGAAAAAATGGGTCTGGACGATTACTTTAATATCTTTGTCCATTAGCTAATTTGGTTTATTTAGCTACTTTTTCGTAATTTGATGGCTAACAACAGACAATTTTATCTAGCAAAGGAAAGATCTGGGCATGAAGGGGTTAAACTAGATAGCAGATCCTCTCAAAGGTTCCCTAAAAAATTCCCAATCCTCCTCCATACCAGGAAGCAAACTTAGGAATGATGCTTAGGAATTAAACTTAGGTATTAATAAATAACACGGGAACCCAAAGAACTGGGTGTCTGAGATATTAACCATTTTTTGGTAAATTAAGGTCGCTGATTCTAAATATGCCATCAGTTTTCTCCATCAGCTCTGGTTACTGAGATATGATACACCCCCAACTGTTATGCATACAACCGATAACAACCCCTAACTGTTATGCATACAACCGATAACAACCCCTAACTGTTATGCATACAACCGATAACAACCCCTAACTGTTATGCATACAACCGATAACAACCCCCAACTGTTATGCATACAACCGATAACAACCCCTAACTGTTATGCATACAACCGATAACAACCCCTAACTGTTATGCATACAACCGATAACAACCCCTAACTGTTATGCATACAACCGATAACAACCCCTAACTGTTATGCATACAACCGATAACAACCCCTAACTGTTATGCATACAACCGATAACAACCCCCAACTGTTATGCATACAACCGATAACAACCCTAACTGTATGCATACAACCGATAACAACCCCTAACTGTTATGCATACAACCGATAACAACCCCTAACTGTTATGCATACAACCAATCGGGCACAGGGATTGATGTCTACAAATCATTATCTCTTTTATTAACTCTTTGTCTTATTGTTGTTGCTGTTTTTTTTGCCTGTATGCCTCTGGGTGATATTAAAATTTATTATTATTATTATTATTATAGAGGTATATAGCTACTATCAATTATTTGCTTTAGTACTTAAGTTCATTCCCTCGTCCATATATTATGTTGTTGTTTTTTCTTGTATCCCTTCGGGTGAGGATAAAATTATTATCATTATTATTATTATTATTATAAGGAGGGCCAGTGGCTAAGAGGTTAGCATCTGCAAGACCAAGTTATGGGTTCAAGGTCCTGAGTTTGAGTCCTTTCGGAGGGCAAACTCTCCCTGCAATCACTAAGGCAATGGCCGAGTGGTGAGTGGCAGAAAGTGGTGAGCTGGAGGTCCATAAGAACATAAGAAAATAAGGAAGCTACAAGAGGCCGTGAGACTACGCGTGGTAGTTCCTGTATCAATAGATCAAATAAAATCAAACATGACATAATACTGAGGTGTGCAAGACATTCAATAATTGCTGCAACAATTACTGGACTTGGTACTTTGAGCTTTTGAACATCTGAATTCAAACATTTCATTGAGAAGTATATCACCATAATAAACAGATATCAGTGTTTGTCATAACTTGAGGCACATTAACCATAAAAGGGCACCATGAAAAACAGATATCAGTATGTTTGTCATAATATTAACCCCTTTAGACCCAGATCTTTCCTTTGCTATAAAAATCATCTGTTGTTAGCCATAAAATTACGAAAAGTAACTAAATATACCAAATTAGTTAGTCGACAAGGATACTAAACAGGTCATATCTATAAAATATTGCTTATATTCACTAAAATTTGTCTAATGGTACCCAAATTACAATGGAAATTACGTTCTGGGTCTCAAGGGGTTAAAAAACTTTTGTTGACATCATATACAGAAGACGGCTGCAGGACACTCACTGACTGGCTTGAGGGTGCCTTTCTTCAGGTTCTTGAAGTCGATGCCGTCGCAGTCATCGCGTTCTTTCTTCTGCATACCCTGGGGGGCGTTGATGTCCCCGGTGTGGCGGAAGAAGTGGTACGGCGCCACCTGCACCACGTTGGGGGAGAAGTTCCACACGTCTGTTCGGTCGTCTATGATGCAAACCATGTTGTCGCCACAAGGAAACAGGGAGCTGAAAGTGACATCGGTATTATTCCAGATGAACACCGAACTCACTTTGGTGGACGAAACAATTTTTTTCTGGTGAGTTTTGATGTGTTTTGAATTAATCTGATAACTGTTTGTGTCGCATTTTTTTTTTTTTTTTTTGTAAAGGTTAGGTTTTTATTTTTTATTTTTTAAATTAGGTAAAGGTTAGGTTAGGTTAGGTTAGGTTAGGTATAAGTTTGGTAAAGGTTAGCCATTACATGAACAGTTCAAACACAGATGGTAGGTGGGGACCAGCGTGTCAAAAAAAAAAATATATATACAGGGAGGTCCCGAAGATACGAGCATTAGGTTCCACCTGGCATAATCGTAAAGCGAAATCTCGTATAACTAAACACTAACTATGGTAAAATATAGGTTTGGTTCCAGGACCATCAATTAAAAAGAAGACAAAAAAAAAAAAAAAAAAAAAAAAAAAAAAAAAAACACATGTTTTTCAAGCTAAAATAAACTATAGCAAACACAACAAACACACACGCGTCTATATACCCACACTGTACTACCTATTCTGTAGAAAAAGCATTCTGAAAGAGTAAATAGCACACAAAATAACATAACTGCCATTAATTAAACAAAACATGCAAATAAGCCAAAAAGACGTTGTAATGGTAGGGGACGCCATGTGATACAGAGAAGGTATTTTAGCGGTTTTCCCAAAGGTTGGGGCCGCACACCTGCTAATTACCCCTAAAGGTCAGGCCGTGCCATATGCTTAATTACCCTTCAGGTCACGCCTTGCTAGGGGTGACCTACTGCGGTCCCAAGGTTGGGGCCGCACACCTGCTAATTACCCCTAAATGTCAGGCCGCGCCATAAAGCTTAATTACCCTTCAGGTCACGGCTTGCTAGGGGTGAAACCCCACTGGGGTCACCAAATCCCCCTCTGTCCACCCTGGAGTGGTTGGGCGCACATTTGAACTTGATAATTTTACTCACCCGTTTGAATGTCGTATCATTGGATTTTCGATCTCGTATATTGAAAATAGACCCTAATTTTTCCATCTCGTTTTCATCGGATTCTCGTATACCGAATGCTCGTATAACGGGACCCCCTGTAATATATTATCTAATATTTCCTTCATATATTTCAATTTATATTATCTCCACAGGGAAACGGAGCTGAAAAAGACATCAACAGTTCAAACACAGATGGTAAAGTGAGGACCAGCAAGTCAAAAAAAAAATATCTATATACTATATATAATATTTCATTCATATATTTCAATTTATATTATTCACTCTTTAATCTCTCTCTCTCTCTCTCTCTCTCTCTCTCTCACTTAGACTGTTCAAAAAAGAGAGTGTTAAGGAAATGAATTAAAGACAGAAATTTAGTTTGAGTTTTAACCCCTTCACGCCCAGATTTTTTCTTTGCTATATAAAAATCGTCTGTTGTTAGCCATAAAATTACGAAAAGTAGTTTAATATCCCAAAATTAGCTAGTGGAAAAAGGGGTACTAAACAGGTCATATCTATGAAATGTTGCTTATATTCACTAAAAATTGTCTAATGGTACCCAAATACAATGGTATTACGTTCTGGGGCCCCAAGGGTTAAGGATTATTTGTCTTTGTACTGAAGATGGTGAAAAAGAGAAACACCGGAATCAACACACATATGCTTGTTTCGGTTACAGGGAGTTTCGTACACAAGTTGTTTCGTACACAAGTTTTTCGTACCCAGTTTTGTTAGTTGTATCTTACACAGATTTTGAGCTTTTTTGTACATACCTGGTGTCAAAACGTAACTCTAGTTCTCAAGTTCAACTCTGAGCTGAGTGTACAAACGACTATGGCTTCATATAGACTACGAAACAACTTTTTGGGGTACGAAACACGGGTGTACAAAACACTTGTGTACGAACTGACTGCAACCCCTTGTTTCCCACCGTGACGAAGGGTAGAAAACACTGAAGACATGAACATAAACTCACTCCAGGTTTGCTTTCTTGGACATGAGGTTAAAAACATTCATTTCTGGAAAGGATGCGCTGGCCGAACAGTTTGTGGTCCGGGTCGAGAAAGTGGGGAAATGTAGTGTGCGTATTCTCTGACCCCGAAAGTACTGATTTGGAGCTCGTAGTACTTGGAGATTTTCTCGAGGAAAGACTTGGTGTGGGGTCTGATGCGGCGTGGAAACCAGGCGCCTCCTGCAGAGAGCCGGAATGGTAAACATCCTGGAAGTAAACAGACTTGCGTTACAACAAAATACTGATCAGTGAAGAGAAAAGACTCATGGTAAACATCCGGGAAGTAAACACCTTGCGTTACAACAAAATACTGATCAGTGAAGAGAAAAGACTCAGTGGTAAACATCCTGGAAGTAAACACACTTGCGTTACAACAAAATACTGATCAGTGAAGAGAAAAGACTCAGTGGTAAACATCCTGGAAGTAAACACACTTGCGTTACAACAAAATACTGATCAGTGAAGAGAAAAGACTCAGTGGTAAACATCCTGGAAGTAAACACACTTGCGTTACAACAAAATACTGACAGTGAAGAAAAAGACTCAGTGGTAAACATCCGGGAAGTAAACACACTTGCGTTACAACAAAATACTGATCAGTGAAGAAAAAAGACTCAGTGGTAAACATACTGGAAGTAAACACACTTGCGTTACAACAAAATACTGATCAGGGGAAGAGAAAAGACTCAGTGGAAAACATACTGGAAGAAAACACACTTGCGTTACAACAAAATACTGATCAGTGAAGAGAAAAGACTCAGTGGTAAACATACTGGAAGTAAACACACTTGCGTTACAACAAAATACCTAATTATTTATTACTATTGTATATTATCCTGTAAATTAGTCCAAGTAACTTACTAACTATTATCGCCTGTTTATGTCAGTCTCTTTATTTAGTATTTATATACCTTGTTTTGTTTTGTTTTTCTTTTTCTAGGTGTTTTCCCTTCTCTCCACGCCTATCCCAAAAAAAGCTTTAGTTTTAAAAAGGGCTGTTTGCAACCCCATATCCTTTTACAATCTTATAAAATACGTAAAAGGAAAACAAAATAAAGTTTTTAATACTGTCATGAAGAGAAACGTCTGCGTCCCCCATCTTCTATGCATGTGCGCCGATTTAAACGAGACATCTACCAAAAAAATGTGTGAAACCCCACCTTCAACCTTAAAGGGAGGGCAGGGCACCATTTCCCTCTGCCCCTTTGTACCATCCTTTTTCCCTTTCCATAAAAATCAGCCAAATTCCCAACTTTCGCCTCCAAACATCCGCCTTGTCCAAACAACCGATTTTTTTTCACCCCACTTGTGTCTTTTTTTGGCCATCTATTTTTATTTTTTTTTTTTATTTTTTAAAAAAACTTTGATTTTGGCTTTATTTATGCATGAATTTTCTTTCGCGTATCCACTGGGATCGGCCTTCAAGAGCTGCTCTTTTATGTTCTATACCTTTGTCCTTACTTTTATGGTTACGGATACCGAACATCCGACTATTCCGGGACCCTACCCATACTACGTCACGGTTTGTTTACATCGGTGCTTTGTGGGGTAAGGGGGGGTCGCCGGGGGTGGACCTCCCCGAAGGGGAAAACTACGGCGGGGAAATTTAGAGTTTTTGCGCGAAATTGATATTCCGGTGCTATTTTTACTGTGCTCTGTTCTCGCTGAAAACACTATAGAGAAGACCTGGGGAAAGGCTGATGTGCAGGGGCTTCTAAACCAAAAAAAACAGAGTCATAACAGAGCCTCGTCAAAAGGTAAGCAATGGTGGTAGAAATGTGTCCCTACCACTTGCTTACTTCTTAATGAACTCCTGTACTTTTTTTTCCGGGTTTGGAAGCCTTCGCCCCAAAACCATCCCCTCAGGTCTTCTCTAGTTGCAGCAGCACGGAAATATAGCACCGGGAATATCAATTTCGCCCAAACAACTCTAATTTTTTTCATCGTCGTAATTTTCCTTTGTAGGCTTACATATTCTGTTTATGATATTTTTAAATGCCTTATTATTGAGTTCCTTTTTTTGTCTTTCCTCTAATAATAGTGTACATCTGGTTTAAGTTTTTACTTACGACCCAATGAATATCTTGAGTCTATACCAACATCCCCAAACCCTTTTTTGCTTTGATTTTTCTTATTACTCCATCCATAAAAAAAAAAATTTTTTTTTTGCTAACCACGGTGACATTACCCATCCTTCCCTCATATACCGCATGGTATGTCGTCTCCGATTTTTTGTCCCACAAATGGGGGAGAACTCCCCGCAGTAAGGGTTTTGGGGTTGGGTATCCGGTCATTTCGCCCACATGCCATTTCGCCACCCCATTGAGTCTTTCGCCCGGGTCATTTCGCCCACACTAGGAGTCTATGGGGGCTAGAGGTTAGGTTATTTTTGTTTAGTGTGTCAGCCCCCCCAACCCCCCTAGGGGGTTGGGTTTAGGTTAGATTTGGGTATTTTAGGTTAGTTTTGGTTGGGTTGGGCAGATTAATTTGGTTAGGTTAGGATGGGTTAATTTGGGGTTAGGTTTTTTAGTTTTAGGTTTAAATTTGGTTAGTTTAGCATATGGGTGGGTCAAGCCCCCTGCTAGGGTGGGTTAATTTTGGTTAGGCTGGGTTTTTTTTGGGTTTGGGGCAATTTTGTAATTTCCCCCACAAAATTTCGTCCACTTTAAAGTCAATTCGCCCCATATAAAGTCATTCCCAATATAAGATCAATTCGTCCCTCTAAATCATTCGCCCACACACCCATGCCGGGATCATGTAATTATATCTTCCTCGGGCAGAAATGGAATAAACCACCATAACCTTTGGGGCGAAATGACGGAAAATTTCTGTGTTTCCCCCTACTCTCCCACTTCCCCCAAAAATTTTTTGGGGGACCGGGGGGGGAATGGGGGGTTTTCGGGTGGGGAACAAATTATGCGTCGGAAACACGTAATTTTAAAGAGTTTGTAGGGGGGGTAAAATTCCCCTGATCTAGGGTAATTTCCTTATATCTAAGAAATTCCCAAACCCAAAAAAACCCAACCCTAACCCAAAAATTAACCTACCCTAGCAGGGGTTTGGCCCCACCGATAACCTAACCTCCAAATCAAACCCTTTAAGCAAACCAAACCAACCAAATAAAACCAAAAGCTAACCAAAACCTAACCAAAATCAAACCTATCTAACCTTTTAAATTTTGGTTGGGTTGGGTTTTGTTTAAATTTGGTTAGGTTAGATGGGTTAGATTTGGTTATCGGTGGTCAAGCCCCCTGCTAGGGTATTAATTTGGTTAGGTTGGTTTTTTTTGGGTTAGGCTTTTTTTCTTAATAAAAGGAAATTACCCTAGATCTAGGAATTTTACCCCCCCACAAAACTCTTTAATTACGTTTTCCGACGCATAATTTGTTCCCCACCCGAAAACCCCCATTCCCACAGGTCCCCAAATTTTTTTGGGGGAAGTGGGAAGTATGGGAAACACTAAAAATTTTACCGTCATTTCCCCCAAAGTTTTGGGGTTTCATTCCCATTTCTGCAGGGGAAGATAAATTACATGACTCCGGACAGATCGTGGGGGCAAATTGATTTAGAGGGGGGCAATTTGACTCTTATATGGGGGCAATTGATTTTACAGTGGCGAAATTTCTTGTGGGCGAAATGACAAAAAATTCCTAACCAAAATAAACCTAACCAAACCCAAAAAATTAAACCTCCCCTAGCGGGGACTTGCCCCCCGATATGCTAACCTAACCAAATCTAACCAAAGCTCCAAACCAAACCCAAATCAAACCTATCCTAACCAAACCAAAATCTAATCTAACCTAACCTACCAAATCAAACCAAAAACTACCCAAATCTAACCACCTAACCTAACCTAAACAATCAACCTAACCTCCTAGCGGGGGGTTGGGGGTTCCGAACACTAACAAAAAAACAAACCTCCTAGCTCCTATAACTCCATATGGGGGCAAAATGACTAAAGGGTGTGGCGAAATGGCATGTGGGCAAATGACCGGATCCAAACCTAACCATTACTGTCCGATTTTCCCGTTTTTTGCAGGCAAAATATGGGTAGACACGTACCAGCAGCAGGTACCAGAGGCAGGATGGGTAATGTCCCGTGGTTATGCAACTTGTTTAGGATGGAGTAAAAAGATAATAAAAGAAAAGGTTTGGTTTTTTTTGGGTATAGCTCAAGAGTATTCTTGGCTCTCAGTAACACTTAAACCATGATTACCACTACTTTTATGAGGAAAGACAACAAAAACTCAATTAAAAAGGTTTTTAAAATACTACATAACCATGAAATGTCGCCTACAAAGAAAAGTTTACGCGATGAAAAAAATTAGAGTTGTTTTGGGCAAATTGTATTTCCCGTGCTATATTTCCGGCTCGCTGACAACATAGGAAAACCTGGGTGATGGTTGATGTGCAAAGGCTTTTAAACCCCGAAAACGTCACAGCAGAGGGTCATTAAGAAGTAAGCAAGTGGGAGGGACACATTACGTACCTACCAGTTGCTTACCTTTTACGAGGCTCTGTTATACTCTGTTTTCTTTTTAGAAACCCCTGCACATCAGCCATTTTCCTCAGGGCTCTCTTAGTGTTTTTCAGCGAGAACAGAGCACAGTTAAACACCTGGATTATCAATTTCCGCAAAAAAAATCTAAATTTTTCCATCGCCGTTTTTTCCCCTTTGTAGGTCCATCCGCGGGGACCCCCCTTATCCCCACAAAAGCACCGATGTAAACAAACCCTGACGTATTTGTCTGGGGCCCTTATCCACCCCACCCTTTGGTCCCCCCAAGGTCGGTAATTTTACTTAGCTGTATTGTCTCATAATTTTCACTAAAAAACGTCATAATAATTTACATCATGGATGGTAATGCTGTTCTATGATCTACATATATTCAAACCTTTTTTATTTAAAATCAGAAGTCCATATTTTTTCCTTTTCCTTGTCTTTTTTTATAGCTGTCATAAAATCAAAAATTTTGCAAAGAAATTTTTTGGGACATCTCTACTTAACCCCTTGAGATTCAGAACGTAATTTCCATTTAATTTGGGTACCATTAGACGATTTGTAGTGAATATAAGCAAAAAATTTCATGATATGCTTTTTGTATCCTTGCCGACTAAATAATTGGAAAAATTAAGTTACTTTTCTTAATTTTATGGCTCGACAACATACAAATTTTTTTTAAGCAAAGGAAAATCTGGGTGCGAAGGTTTAATTGGGCCCCAACTACCCTGTTTACGTTTGCTGAAACTACATGTGAACTTTTTTTCTCGTCTTTGATACCAACCCCACCCAAAATGTATGACATATAGGCCCTTCAAAGCATCAAGGGGAGAAAAAAAAATTCACTATTTGGGATTTATAGAACATTCAAAGGTACTCACATAAGGAGAGCAGACTAAAAAAATTTTAAACATGAAACCCATTTTCGCAACAAAATTTTTTTTTTGCGAGGAGACTTCCTTAAGGTTGGGGGGGATGTTTCGTTGGTGGGTGGATAGCGTCTGGCCCCACCACCACATTTCCACTTCTGTTGCTTTAAGAGGTTCCGTATGTCCTCTTGACCCAGCTTTTTTGGCCTCCCCCCCCATCACACACAGACACTTAGCGCTCTCTCCCCCCTTACAAGACGCGTACCAAAGTGGGCAGTATTTAAATCATTTGTATTTAAATACTATTTAAATACATTTGTGTTTTGAATGTATTTTTAAAAAACATTGGTTGTCATGTATTTAAATCGTCAGTCAAACCTCGATTAACGATAAAGGGGGGGGAGGATTGGTCCGTTAAAAACCATTGTCTGTTATACGAGGGTGTTTTCCCCAAAGGGGGGAAAAAAATTTTAAAAAAAAAAGGAAAAAATTTTAAAAAAATGAGAATAACACAAACACAACCAGACTGTGTGCTATGTTTTGGGGGTAAACAGTGACTGGCCTACATGTGAAATTTTTTCCCCCCTACACGTGAAAAAAATGAGAAAAATCACAAACAAACCAAACCGTTAGCTATCAACTGAAGCTCTATGAAAGGGAAACAAAATTTACGAGCCAGATTCACCGTGGCTTTTCCCAAAGTATTGCTTATTTTCATGACAATGCTCATTATTATATATATTATATGGTTGTGAAATGAGTTCTATACACTTCACTATTTAGGGCCCCTGTAGACTGCGTTCACCTTTTGATAAAGGGGGATTTTTGGTGTTGAGGTGACGGGAGACGTAGCAGAGGCCACCCCAACCTAATGCACTATTTTAAAAAATTTCACCCTACTGTACCACTAAATCAAATACAAAACAGGCGCCTTCCTTATAAAATTATATCTTAATATGTGATACATCAAAACTCCTTAAAAACCCCAAACTTCCAAAGTAAAAATAGAAAATTTAAAAATACAATTTTGATGAGTTGACAATTCGGGGGGCGATAGCGTCTAATTGCAAATGGGTCCCTTAATCCAAAATCCGTTACTCGAGGTCCGTTTTCGAGGTTTTCGTATTTAAATACTTTATGAATATTTAAAAACATTGTATTTAAATCAGTGGTACCTTGGCTTCGAGTTTAATTCGTTCATTGATCGAGCTCGTAACTAACTGCTCGATACAAATCAATTTTCCCCTTGAAATTAATTGAAATATCATTAACCTTTTCCCCCCCCCAAAAAACCCCCCCAATTTTTTTTCTGTACCTATATGACTGGACTGCACTCACCCCCCGCCCTTTGCATTCGCCAGTGTTTATCTTGTGTATCACTGTTGGGAAAACTGTGGGTGGAACTGCCCCTAAACGTACTGCCTACCCCCGCCATTTGCTTTGCCTGTGTGGCAAACACAACAGAATGCTTTCCCCGGCGAGGTAACCACGTGAAATGAACGAGGAGACACGGGGTGCGGGCGGATGTTTGGCTTTTTGCGGGCGCCAACTCGGGGGCGTATATCTGAAGCTCGCTCGTAACTCGGATTTTGGCTCGCAACTCAAATTTAAATTTTTTTTGGGGTATTTTAAAAATTTTTTATAAATTTTTAAATACAAATTTTGTATTTAGTATTTAAAACATTTGTAAAAAGTATTTAGTATTTAAGTATTTAAAAAAATTTTTCCAATGTATTTTGTATTTAAATACATTCAATGTATTTATGCCCAGATCTGCGGGAACACCCCCCTCTCCCCTTCCCCCCAGTACCACACACCCACATCCTCTTTTAAAAAAAACTACCAGAGCGATCCCTCAAAATATTGTCACCACTGATTATAGTCTATTCTTTTTAACAAGGCAAAAATTCCATGCTATCTTAAGGTCTCATGCTTAAAATTATGCCTATGTTTACCTGATAATATGGTTAACTATGATAAAACACAGCTGAAATTTAGAAGAAGCGTACTATTCCCTTCTCATGACATCAACTATCAGTCAGTAAGCAGCAAGGGGGTAGAAATTGTTGCCTCGTAAAAACAAAAATTGACTATAGTACAGGGAGGTCCCGTTATATGAGCATTCGGTATACGAGAATCCGATGATACGAGATGTGTAAATTAGGGTCTATTTTCATATATGAAATCGAAAATCCAATGATACTGGAAAATCCAATTCAAACTGGGGTAAGTAAAATTATCAAGTTCAAAATGCGCGCCCTACCACTCCCAGGCTGGACAAAGGGGGATTTGGTTGACCCCAGTGAGGTCACCTCTAGCAAGCCGTGACCTGAAGGGTAATATGGCATATCAATCAGGCCGCATATGGCGCGGCCTGACATTTAGGGGTAGTTAGCAGGTGTGCGGCCCCAACCTTGGGACAGCAGTCAGGTCACCCCTAGCAAGGCGTGACCTGAAGGGTAATTAAGCATATGGCGCGGCCTGACCTTTAGGGGTAATTAGCAGGTCTGCGGCCCCAACCTTGGGACCGCTACACTACCTTCTCTTGTATCAGGCGGCATCCCCTACATTACAACGTCTTTTTTGCTTGTTATGCATGTTTTATGTTTAATTAATGTGCAGTTATGTTATTTTGTGTGCTATTTTCTCTTTCAGAATGCTTTTTCTACAGAATAGGTAGTACAGTGTGGGTAAGATAGACGCTGTGTGTTTGTTGTGTTTGCTATAGATTATTTTAACTTGAAAAACATGTCTTTTTTTTCTTCTTATTTTTAATTGATGGGGTCCTGGAACCAAACCTATATTTTACCATTAGTTATGTGTTTCGTTATATGAGATTTCGCTTTACGAGTATGCCAGGTGGAACCTAACTGCTCGTATCTTTGGGACCTCCCTGTACTGTACACAGCATTGTAAAAATATGTTTATACAGTTCAGCTATAGCCCAATAATACACAACAGCATATTTCATCACTATAAAACACTGATTCAATGTTTCTTGCAATTATAACCACCACTAGCTCCACTCTAATGCTTCTGTGCCATGTTGGGGTGATGTAATAGCAGTAAAAAAACACAATTTGTATTTACAGACACATTCATTCAAAGTTTGTAAGTTGAATGTTGGTAAGTACGGAACTGTCAGTATGTGTAACCTTTAGTGATGGACGTCCTACTGTAAGACATGCTGACAGTATTGATCTTATCACTCAAAATATCAATCTTTCAATGGCAATGTAATAATCTAATCTAATGTTAGTCTTTAACCCCTTGAGACCCAGAACGTAATTTCCATTGTAATTTGGGTGCCATTAGACGATTTTAATGAATATAAGCAATGTTTTTATAGATATAACCTGTTTAGCATCCTTGTCCACTAGTTAATCTGGTTTATTTAGCTAATTTTTGTAAATTTATGGCTAACAACAGACAATTTTTTATAGCAAAGGAAAGATCTGGGCATGAAGGAGTTAATAATTGGAACAGTCACACTCACCCCGCGGGATATCTTGAGGTCGGGCACAGAGTGGAGCATGCTGACAGCCTCGGTCTTGGGCATGTCCTCGTCCCGCAGCTGAATGCCGCAGTCACAGCAGATGTTGCCCATGAGTGCCGTGTGCCCACAGGCCTCCACCTCCACTATTTCACACCTAAAGAACAGAGGTTGGAGGTTACATTCATTTAACATCAATCAATCAATCATTGGGGGCATACGCCGGGGGCCGCGTCGCCTCGCCCACCCTACGACGCCACTCCCGGGAGTCACCACGCACGAGTCCCCATGCAGGCTCCTTTCCCATACCTAGCAGCTCTCGACAAGAAACATCAACTTGCCCCAGCCACGAGCCTTGTGGGCGCCCCCTTGGCCTCCTCCATGCCAGATTGTCTCTTACAGATACAACCCGATGGGAAGGATCGGTTTCAGGGTAGCGTGCCACATGCCCATATAGCCGAAGTTGTAACATCAAGATCTTACATTTGTTTAAGTCTATTTTCCTTTTGTTAATAATAATCTACTTTATGCAGACATACTTAAACCCTTGAGGCCCAGAACGTAATTTCAATTGTAATTCGGGTACCATTAGACTATTTTAATGAATATAAGCAACATTTTCTAGATATGACCTGTTTAGTATTCTTGCCCACTAGGAAATTTGGTATACAGGTTGAAGTTCCCAAACTCGGCATCCCAAGACTCGGCTATGGTTCCGGATTTTCCAAAACACGGCAGAACACCCAAAACCCGGCGCGTAGTTGCCGGGTCGGCCGCTGGGTGCCACCACACTAGGCCGCTTGGTTTCTCCCGCCGATTTGTTTGTTGTTATTGTTCAGTGGTGTTGTGACTGTAGAGTTGTGTACACTGTTATTTTGTGTACTTCTACAGGTCTGTTATTGGTATTATGGCTCCCAAACGTCCAGGAATCCATAGAATCCAAATAATTTTTTCCCGTGATTTTTTTCATGTGATTTTCATGCTTTTTCCCCCCTTAATATATCTACGTTCTAAAAGTCGGAAAATTCCATTACTCGGCTCGGCGTTGCTCCCGAGGTTGCCGAGTTTGGGAACTTCAACCTGTAATAAGTTTTTTTTCATAATTGTATGGCTGACAACAAACAATTTTCTATAGCAGAGGGAAGTCTGGGCGTGAAGGGGTTAATTCATTCATTCGGATGACAGGGATGAGTATGAGTAACAGTAACTTTGCGGCAAGATGGAGGAAACCACTCACCCATCAGCAATAGAGACTCCCACACTAACAAGGACCACTCACCCATCAGCAATAGAGTCCCCCACACTAACAAGGACCACTCACCCATCAACAATAGTCCCCCACACTAACGAGGACTACTCACCCATCAGCAATAGTCCCCCACACTAACGAGGACTACTCACCCATCAGCAATAGTCCCCCACACTAACAAGGACCACTCACCCATCAGCAATAGTCCCCCACACTAACGAGGACTACTCACCCATCAGCAATAGTCCCCCACACTAACAAGGACCACTCACCCATCAGCAATAGTCCCCCACACTAACGAGGACCACTCACCCATCAGCAATAGTCCCCCACACTAACAAGGACCACTCACCCATCAGCAATAGTCCCCCACACTAACAAGGACCACTCACCCATCAGCAATAGTCCCCCACACTAACAAGGACTACTCACCCATCAGCAATAGTCCCCACACTAACAAGGACCACTCACCCATCAGCAATAGTCCCCCACACTAACAAGGACCACTCACCCATCAACATAGTCCCCACACTAACAAGGACCACTCACCCATCAGCAATAGAGTCCCCCACACTAACAAGGACCACTCACCCATCAACAATAGAGTCCCCCACACTAACAAGGACCACTCACCCATCAGCAATAGAGTCCCCCACACTAACAAGGACCACTCACCCATCAGCAATAGTCCCCCACACTAACAAGGACCACTCACCCATCAACAATAGAGTCCCCCACACTAACAAGGACCACTCACCCATCAGCAATAGAGTCCCCCACACTAACAAGGACCACTCACCCATCAACAATAGAGTCCCCCACACTAACAAGGACCACTCACCCATCAGCAATAGCCCCCCCACACTAACAAGGACCACTCACCCATCAGCAATAGTCCCCCACACTAACAAGGACCACTCACCCATCAGCAATAGTCCCCCACACTAACAAGGACCACTCACCCATCAGCAATAGTCCCCCACACTAACAAGGACCACTCACCCATCAGCAATAGTCCCCCACACTAACGAGGACTACTCACCCATCAGCAATAGTCCCCCACACTAACGAGGACCACTCACCCATCAGCAATAGTCCCCCACACTAACAAGGACTACTCACCCATCAGCAATAGTCCCCCACACTAACAAGGACTACTCACCCATCAGCAATAGTCCCCCACACTAACAAGGCCCACTCACCCATCAGCAATAGTCCCCCACACTAACAAGGACTACTCACCCATCAGCAATAGTCCCCCACACTAACAAGGACTACTCACCCATCAGCAATAGTCCCCCACACTAACGAGGACCACTCACCATCAGCAATAGTCCCCCACACTAACAAGGACCACTCACCCATCAGCAATAGAGTCCCCCGCACTAACGAGTACCACTCACCCATCAGCAATAGTCCCCCACACTAACGAGGCCCAAACTCACCCATCAGCAATAAGACCCCACACTAACAAGGACCACTCACCCATCAGCAATAGAGTCCCCCACACTAACAAGGACCACTCACCATCAGCAATAGTCCCCACACTAACAAGTACCACTCACCCATCAGCAATAGTCCCCACACTAACGAGGACCACTCACCCATCAGCAATAGAGACCCCCACACTAACAAGGACCACTCATCCATCAGCAATAGAGTCCCCACACACTAACAAGGACCACTCACCCATCAGCAATAGTCCCCACACTAACAAGGACCACTCACCCATCAGCAATAGTCCCCCACACTAACAAGGACCACTCACCCATCAGCAATAGTCCCCCACACTAACAAGGACCACTCACCCATCAGCAATAGTCCCCCACACTAACAAGGACCACTCACCATCAGCAATAGAGTCCCCCATACTAACAAGGACCACTCACCCATCAGCAATAGAGTCCCCCACACTAACGAGGACCACTCACCCATCAGCCAATAGAGACCCCCACACTAACAAGGACCACTCACCCATCAGCAATAGTCCCCCACACTAACAAGGACCACTCACCCATCAGCAATAGTCCCCCACACTAACAAGGACCACTCACCCATCAGCAATAGAGTCCCCCACACTAACAAGGACCACTCACCCATCAGCAATAGAGTCCCCCACACTAACAAGGACCACTCACCCATCAGCAATAGAGTCCCCCACACTAACGAGGACCACTCACCCATCAGCAATAGAGACCCCCACACTAACAAGGACCACTCACCCATCAGCAATAGACCCCCACACTAACAAGGACCACTCACCCATCAGCAATAGTCCCCCACACTAACAAGGACCACTCACCCATCAGCAATAGAGTCCCCCACACTAACAAGGACCACTCACCCATCAGCAATAGTCCCCCACACTAACAAGGACCACTCACCCATCAGCAATAGAGTCCCCCACACTAACAAGGACCACTCACCCATCAGCAATAGTCCCCCACACTAACAAGGACCACTCACCCATCAGCAATAGTCCCCCACACTAACAAGGACCACTCACCCATCAGCAATAGTCCCCCACACTAACAAGGACCTCTCACCCATCAGCAATAGTCCCCTACCCTAACAAGGACTACTCACCCATCAGCAATAGTCCCCCACACTAACAAGGACCACTCACCCATCAACAATAGTCCCCCACACTAACAAGGACCACTCACCCATCAGCAATAGTCCCCCACACTAACAAGGACCACTCACCCATCAGCAATAGTCCCCACACTAACAAGGACCACTCACCCATCAGCAATAGTCCCCCACACTAACAAGGACTACTCACCCATCAGCAATAGTCCCCCACACTAACAAGGACCACTCACCCCATCAGCAATAGTCCCCCACACTAACAAGGACCACTCACCCATCAGCAATAGTCCCCCACACTAACAAGGACTACTCACCCATCAGCAATAGCCCCCCACACTAACAAGGACTACTCACCCATCAGCAATAGTCCCCCACACTAACGAGGACCACTCACCCATCAGCAATAGTCCCCCACACTAACAAGGACTACTCACCCATCAGCAATAGTCCCCCACACTAACGAGGACCACTCACCCATCAGCAATAGTCCCCCACACTAACAAGGACTACTCACCCATCAGCAATAGTACCCCACACTAACGAGGACTACTCACCCATCAGCAATAGTCCCCCACACTAACAAGGACCACTCACCCATCAGCAATAGTCCCCCACACTAACAAGGACCACTCACCCATCAGCAATAGTCCCCCACACTAACAAGGACTACTCACCCATCAGCAATAGTCCCCCACACTAACAAGGACCACTCACCCATCAGCAATAGTCCCCCACACTAAACAAGGACCACTCACCCATCAGCAATAGTCCCCCACACTAACGAGGACCACTCACCATCAGCAATAGTCCCCCACACTAACGAGGACCACTCACCCATCAGCAATAGAGTCCCCCACACTAACGAGGACCACTCACCCATCAGCAATAGAGCCCCCACACTAACGAGGACCTGAGTCACCACGCCGGAGGTCTTGGCCTTGATGATGGTGTGCTGGCCGCTCTCCGACACGATCTCACACAGGCGCCGCCGAGGGAACACATTGGTGCCCTTCTTGGTGAACACATTGGCCACCTGCGGAATAAATAAGACATAGACATAAATAAATCCTTTCTATTTCCGGTTCCAATACAGTGAATAATAAAAAAAATTCCTGATATTCTTTTTTTCCTTCATATTTTTGTTTTTGTTTTCATACACCAGATTTTGATGGTATGTGACTTTTTTCCCAAGAATTTT
Organism: Chionoecetes opilio; assembly: GCA_016584305.1. Lineage (NCBI taxonomy): Eukaryota > Metazoa > Arthropoda > Malacostraca > Decapoda > Majidae > Chionoecetes > Chionoecetes opilio. The sequence goes on from JACEEZ010017982.1 coordinate 28,233, forward strand.
GCTCTTCTTTCTATTTTCGGTTCCAATTTTGATACAGTGGGTAATAAACTTTTATCCTGATACCTATTCTTTTTTTCCTTCATATTTTTTTGTTTTGTTTTTATACGCTAGATTCTGGATTTCAAGTCACTCCGACCCCGTTTCTACGGCCCTCCGTCCCACCACCCTGGTCACTCCGGCCCCCCACACTGGTCACTCCGTCCTACCACCCTGGTCACTCCGGCCCCCCACACTGGTCACTCCGTCCTACCACCCTGGTCACTCGGGCCGCCAATAAAATGAAATCAGTAGTGATGCTATAATTCGTAATATATGGCGCCTGGCGACATTTGTACAGGTGGCGACTATAGTGTGATCTACGGTAGTAATAAGAAAACTATTAATAACCTATCAATGCAAGATTTACAAAACTAAATACAGGGAGGTCCAGTTATACGAGCATTCGATATACGAGAATCCGATGATATGAGATGTGTAAATTAGGGTCTATTTTCAATATACGAGATCGAAAATCCAATGTTACGACATTCAAACTGGGGTGAGTAAAATTACCAAGTTATTTACTAAAGTAAATTACAAGTTATTTACTAAAATTATAAAGTCATTTACTGACTATATGATTTTACCTAAGGTTGTACGATAATTTCAATTGAAAATATGATAATTCTGGTGGCTCGGTACGACAATGTGGCCTACAAAAATTTACAACCCTGGGCGAGAAGCCAGCAACGGAGGTAGTATGGCCAGCAACAACCTGCTCTCGCACTACCTAGATACTACTTTCCCTAACGACGGAAGCTACAAAGCTCCCTCGGTAGGTCGTAAACGAGTAGGAAGGTTGTGACTGGCTAAGGTGTCATCCGTCACCAGCCAATGACAAAGTTTTTAAAACTTTTCGACCAATCACAAGCCAGCGAGACATTTCCGGGCAAGAATGGCATGCCAGACTGCCTTTCTCTGCCTTCTGTCCCCGTCATCTAAAACTAATTCGTTTTATTTGGAATGCTTGCGTTTTAAGGAGTTTTAATGTATCAGATAGTAAGATATATAAGTAAGGAGCCTGTGTTGCTAGTGTATTGGTGGTAGAAGGTGTGTATGTGGGTTAAAATAGTGAATATTTGTTATGGGGCGGCCCCGCGGCAAGAATATCTCCGTCACTCACTGCCCCGCTAGCAGTCACCTCATCATAACATTTCTAAATCACCCTTATTTAAGGTGACACACGGTGCTACATTGATTTAGATAATGACACGTGTATATAACATCTCACCATAATCAGTAAGTTGTATAATAACGAGTAATAAGACGTTTAAGCCTGCCCAAACCTACCGTGGCGGAGGAGGCGGCGGCTTGCCCCGTCCGCCGCCTCTCTCAAAAACCGCCGTCATCCGCCTCACCTGTGCCTTTCTGAAGAAGACAGTCAGCTCCTACGCCTGTGATAGCACCATAAGATATCACCAGTGATCATAGGATTCCTCAAAAGGTCCTCGTTTTCCTACTAAATAATTACCAAGGAGATCTCCGCTGGCGGCTGAAGTCGGCCGCCGCCCGCACAACACAACACTCCGTTATCAGCTGTATAATATGTGCCTTCCTGAAGAAGTCAGGTCAGCTCCCATGCCTGTGATAGCACCATAGGAATCACCAGGGATCATAGGATTCCTCAAGGGGTTCACGCACCCCTACTAAATATTACCAAATTTTATTTTAGCCTTGAAAAAACATGTCTTTTTTTTTCTTTCTTTTAATTGATGGGGTCGGAAGAAGAAGTCGATGTGTTGGCAGCGTTGGCTGGACTTGATGACTCAGACGATGACGACTCCAGCTCCACCATCTCTTCTCCTTTTGGCGTCTGTTGACGGCTACGTGAGAGAGAGCTTTCACGTCGGCAAACCGATTCTTTCAGCTTCTTGTCCAGACCAGCCATCGAACCCCGCCTCCCCTTCTTCTCCCGCTGGGCAAGAAGGAATTCCTTGTCTTCAGGAATGGTCATCAGAGTGAGGGCGTCGGAGTGGGCGATGTCCAAAAGGTCTGGGAGACTTTCTTGGAAGGTCTTCTGTTTTTCGGCAGGCGTGACTCCAGAGTTTTTCTTGCTTTTGCTCAGGATCTTCCACTCGTCGAAAGTCCAGTAATCTTCCTCCTCACGCTAGTTTCTGCGATGGTGGGAATCCTAGCTCGTGTCCAGAAGTCGAGGACCTCCTTTGCAGCCTCAGCTGCACTCTGCTGCACCGTCTTCTTCTCTTCCTTGTGTGCGTAGAAAAATCGTCGTAAAACGTCTCCACGGCTGGGAAGTTTTGCTCCTGTGATAGTAGGAACACTATGGCCAAGAAGCCAAACTTCAGTTTTGCTTTCTCGTGGTCATGACTGAGGGCGAGAAAGAGGAAAGGTTCAAGATCGATCCGCCACCTCTAAATATCAACCGATTAGCCTGAAACTTTGCACACGACCAGTTTCTAAGTACAAGGCAGAATACCACAAAAGTACGTGAAAAAATATTGACTTTGAAAAATTACCCCTATGTGCTATTGGCACCCTAATGGTCATTTTGTGTGCTTTCAATGTGAAATCCACCAATATATCAGTAACTCTTAACGCTCTACGTTTCTGTTGCAGGATAAAGACGTGAGGCGATGATATGGCTGAAACAGGAGGCCACAAGGATGCCGAGGAATGCTTTTTCAAGACTGCTTACAAACTGTGGGGTTGGAAGTTGATACAGTCTTCACGAATCAACACAATATTGGCAGCTAGTAACCTTCGCCAAGATGATATCAGACTACGAAAAGAACTATCTGATGGATCATCTACTGTTAGATGTCACAAAAATTGCGTATCTAAGTATGTATCTCCTTCCACTCTCAATAAATTGGGCAAGCGTATGCCAAAGGAAGAGACAAATGAAGACTCCAACGCTGGGCCTAAACGATTGCGTTCCAGTATCGGTGGTGATGTCTTTGACTTTCAGAAGCACTGTTTGTTCTGCCATGACATTACTCCTTGCATATTACCGAATGAGTATGATCCCAAGGTGCCACAACAGTACAGAGTCCCTGCGTCGAGAGTAACCACAGACAAGATGGGTGATGGTGAGACGTACAAGCAGTACCTACTTGACCTTTGTGAGAAACGTGGAGATGAACTGGGTAGAATAGTCTGTAACCGCATCATTGGAGCACCATCCGATCTGCACGCGGCAGATGCAAAGTATCACCGCAGTTGCAATGCCAATTTCATCGTGATGCTCATAGAACCACCATGATCGATAGCAAAGGTTCTGCTGATGACCAAGCTTTCGCTGAACAGTCCATGTACTCGGTTGTGATCGCTCGAAAGTTTGGAATTCGCTTGATGTTGAAGCAGTATACGCAGACAAGGGTGGATCTGTCATGTCCAGACGTGTCCTTGTTTGAGAACGTCATCCAACATTTCGCTGAAAATATGTTGGCATTACATTCCCCTGGAGTGGCAACGTTACTAGTGTTCAGGAAACATGTTGCCACAAATCTCAGGCGTGTGTGGATGATGACCAGAATGGCGACATGGATGAATGTATCCGGAAAGTTGGCAAGCAGATCATGAAGGAGACCAAGGCAGCTAAGCACGACTTCAAATCCTACAATAAGCACATTAATCGAGAATTAGCCTCAGAGTGTATTAGTGAGACGTTGGTGAAGCTACTATCAGCGATCAAGTCTACTTTCCACAATTCACTACAATCCATCATGGTGGGTAATATTGTAAGCTCAGTGGTAACATCTCAACCAACACCATTACAGATAGCTATAGGAGTACTACTTGGTGACCATAAGATGATCATCACAGACTGTACAAATAAACGTTTCTTGTTCCTACGATGAGGTTCGACGATTCAGAAGGTCAGCAGGTGCGCAGTCGTCAAAAGCACAGCAGTTAGCCGGACTCAGAGATGCACACACTGGGCGGATTTGTCATAATCGATAACTTTGATGCTGTGATCAGTTCCCAAAACTGCCGCCTTGAATGTCATTATGGCAATGCTGGCAGCTCAGTGGGAAACCGATCTTGACCGCCTTGATGGTTTGGATACAGCGATCCCTCGCCTATCAAAAGAAGAAATGAAGCACCCTATCCCGTGGGAGACACCAGTCTTGAGTATGCGGGACCGAAGAAACCTCCTATGCCATTCACTGCTACAAACCGATTTGCCATGTCAGACGACTTTGTACAAGCCACGAGTCTCAATTGACAGAGCCAGAGATTTAGACTTCAGCTTCATCAAGACGTGCTCTTTGAAGCTAACACTCCCGAGTACAACGGGTACAATACACGTCACTGCCGTGTGGGCAGGAATGACTCCAGCACCCAAGACAGCGGTGGTATATCTTCCACTCATCAACATGAAGCCAGGGGACCCGACTACTGTCCTAACTTCCATCACCCGAGGATTCGAAGTCACCAGAGCATCCAACCAGGATATTCTCGTTCTCCACCTGCGATCAGGCCATATATAAGATCGTCGTTGACATCACATATCATCAACCAGATCTGCTCACCGACATAGTGGTGATTCTTGGTGGGATGCATTTCCTGATGGATTTCGTGAGTTGCGTTGGCACTCTCATGGCGGACAGCGGCCTCAAGGAGATTATGATGGCATCCTCGGCTCCGTCGAGAAGATGTTGCAAGGGAAGAAATATCCACAGAATGTTCGGGCACTAAGATTGCTCACAGAGGAGCTGCTTCGACCAGTATTTGAGAGGGAGAATCTACACCTGACCAGCATGGATGATCTGGAGAAGCTACTTTGATGAACTCGCAACTCAGAGTCGTACCACAAAGCTGTGGTGTATAACGTCATCAAACCCACATTTCTAATGATGATGTTTTGTCGGCGACACATGAAGGCGATTGGCCACTCCACATCAAAGTAGCAGAATCAATGCTTCCATACATGTTCGCAGCCCACAAGTACAACTATGGCAGGTACGGCCTCGACTACGTACGCTCCATGACTTGGTTGGGACCAGAGATTCTGGAAAAGTTCTGCAGAGGAGACCAGTCACTACAACCACAATGCCGGTGTCTACCAACGGACAGTTGATATAGATATAAGATATTTGGTCCATTGGGGCATTAATTTAGCTTAATTTATTAGAGTATAACATGTATAATATGTATTGAATAAACGTTGAAACATTTGGGCAACGTAAAGATGCCAAATTGTTGCATTTATTATTACAGGTTGAAGTTCCCAAACTCGGCAACCTCGGGACCAGCGCCGAGCCGAGTAATGGAATTTTCCGACTTTTAGAACGTAGATATATTAAGGGGAAAAAAAGCATGAAAATCAGACAAAGGTCAATTTTCTCAAAATAGTTACACATTGTTCTTCCTTTTCTTTTCCCCTTCCACCCGTAGGTGTTCCTTGGACGTTTGGGAGCCATAATACCAAAACAGACCTGTAGAAGTACACAAATAACAGTGTACACAACTCTACAGTCACAACACCACTGACATAACAACAAACAAATCGGCGGAGAAACAGCGGCCTAGNAATAAGATTGGAATCCCGAATCTCGGCCGTGCGGTGGCTGGGTGAGGCAGGAGCGGGGCAAGCTGTTGCTCTCCGCGCGGCGGGATGAAATGAAAAGTAAACATCGTACCTCTGGCGCGCTACATGGCATCCGAAAACACAACCTTCTGCATAACCAAACCTCCCAGACCGCTACAGTGGCACTAAGAAGGGTTGGCCTTACACAAGGCTAAGATGACGTTCGAAAATGCTTCCTTAGTAGTTTCTTAGCCCGTATAACTAAGTCTGTCTTAGGACGCTAAGAGGGTGTAGTTTAGAGCCCCTTCGAAAATGCCCACCCAGGCCTCCAAACTTATGTAAGGAGGATTCAGCTCTTATTATATGGGAGGAAATAAGCTAGGCTTGTAAATATAATCGATTATGCATGGTAGGAGACTTTAGTCCGGTGGCAGAGCAGCATATTTCCAGTGAACCTTGCAATGTTTGGCAACAATCGTTTTTTGGCTTATTTTGATAGGTATTAATGTCAAGATAAAATTTAGGGTGGGTGGCCACTGTCACCGGCTTGGCTTTTTCAGAATCCAAGATTGCCGCCAAGATGACCGCCATATATAATCAAATATAAAATTAGCTGTAACTGCTGTTCTAAGTACAGTAAAAGGATGAAATTGGTGTCTAAATATATGTTTTAGAGACAAAGGAAGTGAATTATGATGTTATTGGATCGTTTGGCGGCCATCTTGATGACATAAATCCAATATGGCCGCCAAAAATACGTGTAAAAATGCCAAAATCACACAAAATCGCACCAAAAACTAACATAAATCGGTTGTGAATGCAATTGAACAATGATCTTGCTGTTTATGCAAGGTCACAACCTTTGCCACAAAGAAGAAAGTCTAACAAGTCGAGGATATTGTCGTCATGGACCAAGAGGCTATATACGCTCGGGTTGATTGCTTCTGGTGAGCAGCGCGATCTCGATCTGGAACAAGTCCTCTCCACAGAGCTAACTGCATATCCGCCCTCGATGTTTCAAGCTGATGGCCAGATGCGAGTGGCAACGGGAAAAGCTACACTGAAAAAGAACCTCCAGGTAGAAGTTTCACAACGCCTAATCACAAGTCCAACATCTATGGTGGTTGATGTGTCCGCTCTTCTGTGGACATTAGAATGGCCATCCCAAGGAACCGTTGACACGTTCATATCGGTGTTCAAGGTCTGGGTCAACGCGAGGTTGCTTGAAGCTGATGTCCACCTGTGCTTTGATCGCTATTTTGAATACTCTACAAAGAGCAGCACCAGATCGGCTCGAGCCAACGCTACCCGGGTCCATCAGCTCGAACGGAAAACTCCACTGCCGGCTCGAGACGCAGTACTTAAGAACTCAGCCAATAAGAAATAGCTCATCACTCTGCTTTGCGATGCGATCCTGAGTGATGATAACTTCCTGCAGCATGCGACACAGAACCACCAGTTGGTGGTTAGTGGGGAAAACGACATGCCCATGCAGGTATCGAAGGGTCGTAAGTCGCCTCGTCTGGACCTAGCTTCAACACATGAAGAAGCTGGCATACTCATCACTCAACAGGCCATCCACCTTGCAAAAGAAGATCCAGAATCACACGTGCGGGTCGTGTGTGACGACACAGACGTGTTCGCGTTACTTGCTTACTACTACTTGAGTGAGAAGCTCCAGTCATCATTGACGATGCAGTCTCCAATCATGGGTCGGTCGTGCATTGACGTGAAGGAAACGCTCGTAAACATTCAGCAATCGTACCCGAGCTCTTGGCGCTTCATGCTCTAACTGGTTGTGATTCAGTTGCTGCGACTTATGGAATTGGAAAAACAAAAGCAATCGCTGTGGCTCGAAAAGGCTACACTCTGGATCAGCTTGGTAAACCCTTGGCAAATATCGTTGAAGTCACCGAACAAGCAACAGCTTTCATGGGTGCGTACTATGGCATTACAACTCCACCTCTTCGATGAACCAAGATCCGCCAGAAGCTATGGGCACAGAAGACTGGCAAATCGACAGCAGCACCGAAGCTGTGTAGTTTGCTCCCAACTACAGAAGCGTTTGAGCAGAACGTTCGTAGAGCACACCACCAAGTCGCTCACTGGTACAGTGCCCTGAGTGGGGATCCACCAACTCTCGCTGCAGTGGAACACGGGTGGGAAGCTGATGACACTAACAAGTGTCTCATCCCTCGAAATATGGAGGACGGTGTATCCTACGCCCCGGAGCACATTCTCAAGCTGGTCAGATGTGGCTGCACATCTGAGCGAGCATGTAGAGGTGGGAAATGTGGCTGTATGGGGCGCCAACTTCCATGCACGATGTTCTGCACCTGCGGTGGTGGTACTGCCTGTTCCAATCCATTCAACATCACTGAGAGTGCAACAGATCATGCGATATCCCTGATGACAGCGATGAGGCAAACGACCGAGCAATGGATGTCGACGATGAATAGTTCCTAGATATAAGATATTTGGTCCATTGGGGCATTAATTTAGCTTCATTTATTAGAGTATAACATGTATAATATGTATTGATATAACGTTGAAACATTTGGGCAACGTGAAGATGCCAAATTGTTGCATTTATTATTAGTATCATTAGTATATATGCTACATATTATTATTTATATTATTATTATTATTATTATTAGTAGTAGTAGTAGTAGTAGTAGTAGTATTATCGGTAGTATCATATACTTTACATGTATGTCTACTTTTAAGTCACGCCAATGTCATGTTTGAGAGATGATAATTATTACAATAAATGTGGTTCGATTCTAAATAGATTTGTTTTCTTATATTTTGCTTGTTATCATAATCAATATTGCTTGTAAACTGGCGAATGACTTCAGACTCATATTATGTGCTTTACAAAGCACATATATATGCAGACACTTTATAATTCAACTGCATGTACAACAGATTATATTAGTTTTAGTGTGATTTTGGCATTTTTACAGGTATTTTGGCGGCCATATTAGATTTATGCCATCAATATGGCCGCCAAATGATCCAATAACATCATAATCCACTTCCTTGGTCTCTAAAACATTTATTTAGACACCAATTTGATCCTTTTACTGTACTTAGAACAGGAGTTACAGCCTAATTTATATTTTGGTTATATATGGCGATCATCTTGGCGGCAATCTTGGATTCTGAAAAAGCCAAGCCGGTGACAAGTGGCCACCCAGCCTAAATTTCATTTAGACCCTAATATCTATCGAAAAAAGTAAAAAAAGTGATTGTTGCCAAACATTGCAAGGTTGCTACTTTCTTAGGAGCATTGCCTGGGATTTAATTATAGGAGACAATGACGCAGAGGATTTGTGAAAACTAGTTCAAGATAACTTCCTAAAGCAAGCAATCAAGGAGGCTACTAGGGGAGATAATATTCTAGATTTATTATTAACAAACAGGGATGATCTAGTTACTGAAGTGGAAGTTGGTGGTACGTTAGGAAAAAGCGACCATTGCGAACTCAGATTTTGCTTAAATTGGGAGGTGGGAAGTATAAGTGATAATACGCAGAGTTCCTGACTTCAGAAAGGCTAATTATGTAGGATTAAGAAAACACCTGGAAGGGATTAACAGAAAGGCTAATTGTGTAGGATTAAGAAAGCACCTGGAAGGGATTAACAGTGACAAGAGGGAGGGTGAGATGAGATCTGTGGTCGGGACGGAGGGGGGTGTCGGTGAGATTAACGCGGAAAAGGATTATAATACCTTTGTCAGCAATTTAATTGAAGGTCAAAAAAGAATATTCCTTATAGGACGATAAGATAAGGGAAAACGAGCCCAAGTGGATGACTTGAGTTTTTAAAACACAACATAGGGGTAAAAAGGGACACGTATAAGAAAGTTTAGGATGGGCAGGTGAATAGAGAGCAGTATTACGTGATGGCTAGAACAGTGAAAAAATTAACAAGAGCAGCGAAGAAGAATTATGAGATTAAGGTTGCAGGGAAGGCAAAGACCGATCCTAAGGTATTTTTTCAGGTTTATAAAACAAAGACTAGGGAATTAGTGGGGCCATTAAAAAATAAGCAGGGGGAGATTATAAGCACGGCGAGGATATGTGTAAAATTTTAAATGATTATTTCTTAAGTGTTTTTACTCCGGAGGATAAACAGAAGGTACCTGATAGTGAACAGAAGTTTAGAGGAGAGGATGATGAGAAACTCAAAGATATTGTGATAACTAGGGAAATGGTAGAAGAAGGTAGAGACGGAATGAAGAATTTTAAGTCACCAGGACCAGATGAAGTGTATCCAAGAGTACTAAAAGAATACGAATGGGTTGTTAGTGATGCGTTCGTGCATATTTTTAGGAAATCGATTAATACAGGGGAAGTGCCGTTAATGTGGAGGAAGGGAGATGTAGTTCCCATATTTAAGAAGGGAGATAGAGGATTAATGTCAAATTATCGACCCGTTAGCCTGACACCAGTGGTAGGTAAATTATTGGAAGCTGTTATTGCAAAAAACATTAGAGAGCATCTTGAAAAGCATAGTTTGGTAAATCATTCACAACATGGGTTCACCCAAGGTAAATCATGTCTCACTAATTTATTGAGTTTTATAGGAAAGTTTATGAAACAGCAGGTAATGATGAGGATTATGATATAGTATACTTGGACTTTAGTAAGGCATTCGACAAGGTGCCACATGGTAGACTCTTAGATAAGGTTACGGCTCATGGAATAGATGGGAAGGTTCTTCGTTGGATTAGATCTTGGCTAAGTGATAGGCAACAAAGGGTTACAATTAATGGATCTAAATCTGAATGGGGACTGGTGACGAGTGGGGTTCCACAAGGGTCTGTTTTGGTTCCATTACTATTTTTGATTTACATCAACGACTTGGATAGTAGGATTAGTAGTGATATCAGCAAGTTTGTGGATGATACTAAGGTAGGTAGGATTATTAGATCACAGTCTAATGTAAATATTTTGCAAGGAGACTTAGATAAATTAAATGAGTGGGCAGATAGATGCCAGATGGAATTTAATATTGAGAAGTGCAGCGTTAGGAATGTTGGTAGGAAAAATCCTGGTAATAGGTACACCATACGCAATGTATCGCTGAAAAGATCAGAGGATGAGAAAGATCTGGGAGTGTGGGTAAGCTCAGACCTCCGTCCTAGGAATCAATGTGTTGAGGCTAGAAATCGAGCCAACAGGGTGTTAAGATTTATTACCAGGAGTGTTAAAAGTAGAAGTGATGAAGTTATTCTAAAGCTTTATTTGGCTCTAGTTAGAACTCACCTAGACTATGCGGTTCAGTTTTGGTCTCCGTATTACAGGATGGACATTGCCTTGTTAGAATCAGTGCAGAAAAGGATGACCAAAATGATTCATGGAATGCGTAACTTTAGTTATGAGATGAGATTGAAACTATTAAATTTACACTCACTCGAGAGGCGTAGAGTAAGGGGCGATCTGATAGAAGTTTTTAAGTGGAAAAAGGGATACAATATAGTCGATGTAGGAAAAGTTCGTAAGGTTAGTAAGCAGGGTAGAACGAGAAGTAACGGATTCAAGCTGGAAAAGCGAAGATTTAAAAAGGAAATTGGGAGAAACTGGTTCACAAATAGGGTGGTGAATGATTGGAATGGACTAGGTCGTCAGGTGGTCAATGCGGAATCTATTGAAGTCCTTAAAAGGAGTCTGGATAAATTTATGGATGGGGAAGAGAGGTGGATATAGGTAGAGTTAGGTAACAGGAACTACCTCGTGTAGGTCTCACGGCCTCTTGTAGCTTCCTTACTTTCATATGTTCTTATGTTCTTATGTTGTTATCATGAAGAGCTGTGGGATCAAATCCACATGCATTGTTTTCATTCATATGGGAGGACAGGATGGAACATGGATCGTGGACAGGATGTGTGTGTGTGAAAAAACCCCAAAGTATTAGCATTACATGATTACAATCCAGTGAGTGGCCTATCCAACTGCCTAACGCTCTTTCTTGCATGGCATGAGATGTAGAACACGCACACACACACACACACCTCTCCGCCATCAGCTACGTATGGAGGTCACGTCCGTCATGATGTATGTATACAGTATACACACACAGTACGGACAATGTTACACCACCTACATGATCAAGTGGATTAGAGAGCGCGTCATTCCGTTGTGAAATGAATTGAGCCCCATCCAATGGCATCCATGCTTGAGGTATATATTTAACTAGCCGCAAAGCCGCCCTCCGGGCGGACTTTTTGGCTAGCTCCTGCGGAGGGCTATTGGTGGGCCTTTCGGCCCAACACCTGTGTTTGGTGGGCCTTCGGCCCACCAAACACAGACTCTCCAGATAGCCCCTTCTAACTTTCCTGAAATCATGGATGTAGAAATGTATGTATTAACGCCAAACCCATTCACATCACCCCCAACCATTCACTCACCCATTACCATCACCCCCCACCTATTCACTCACCCATTACCCATCACCCCCCACCCATTCACTCACCCATTACCCATCACCACACACCCATTCACTCACCCATTACCCATCACCCCCCACCTATTCTAGTCCAGTCAAAATACGGTTTGACCCTGAACAAATTCCAAGAAAGCGTTTTATTGTTTTTTTTTGGTAGTATTACATGTAGGGAAAAACATACTAAAAGTTTACCAAAATATGGTTACCACAAAGGGTCCAAATGTGACGTCAAAGAATATGGCCGCCAAAGCTATAAAATGTTAAGGGGATCGACTCCCAAAATTTTTTTTTTTCTTTATTATTAAACCTACATCTTTGAAACTTGGTACATATATAAAACAAGTAAAAAAAATAGGGGTCGTCTTCTGGGAAAATTTTGATTTGACGCATAGAAAACGAGTTAGCGAAAGAAAACGTGATTTTAGGGGGGTCCCCCCAAAGATTACTCCTCCGTCAATATCAGTCGGAGAGAGTCGGTAGAGGTGTCATTCGAAAGAGGAATAAAGCCGCTAGGACGTCAAGGGCGATTTTTTTTTATTTTCTAATTAGATCAAAAATTATAGCCCCTCAAAAATAAAAAAAAAAAAAAAATAAAAAAAAATCTTTTTTTTTCATTTTTTTTACTTTGAGGGACTATTTGAGGGACTATACACCTATACATTATATGTGGGGAACAACATACTAAAAGTTTACCAAAAATTGATCACCACAAAGGTCCTAACTATGACGTCATAAGACGATGACAGCCATCGCACTAAAATAACCACTATTTCCTTATTTCAAAGCTGTAGCTGTAGGTTACAGAAGAGTTTACATTTTTTATACTATATATGTTGATATAACATTTTTATACAAAGTTTTATACTAACTACACGGACAGGCGAGGTCATGACGTCATCAATGACGTCATGACATACATGTACATTTCTAAAAATTATAGAATACACAGTGCATTTTAAGACCTACTTCATCACTGAATAACCGTGTCAGTTTAATAGTCTCTATTTTCATCATCAGACACTGCTTCCTCACTCATATTGTCACAATGCCCTTCTTGACATGGTCCGCATACCCGTGAACAGATAAGTCCGTGTGTTTTGCAAGTGCACCGAAGTGTACTACACCACGAGAACAATTGCAGTGAATTATTTTCAGAAGTTTTTCTGGCGCAGGTGAAGTATCCATCATCACTGGAACTAGACTGTTGTTCTGCAATTCCCATCCCCATTCAGTAGTGTCCATGGCCTCACCATTGTCCATCCAAAGCATCACTTGGAGGTAACTCCGAAGGGCATGATATTCGTTGCAGAGGAGGTCGGTGGCAGTCGTTCAGGTGTAATAAGCTTTTGGCTGAACCAACTTTTCGGCAGAGACTAGAATACCTCATTGCAGACAGATTGTCTCCAGGTTTGCTCCCGAACAATGCCACCATCGCTTTACACCCAGCGTCTTCAATCTCAGCTATGTTTTTCTTAGGTGTGGTAAACATCTTAGCACAGCTATTGAAGACAGAGTCTCCCTTCAAAACCTTGTGTAGAGCGATGTTTTTTTCCGATTCCAAAAACCGCGGAAGTGGTATCGCATCCCGTGAATGCATGCAGGAACAGAAGACTGCTGCAGACATCGTTCCAAGCAACTTCTTCATAACCTTAATGTCGTAATACTGTTGCAGGACTCCCTTTATCCGAGTAGAAATAAAGCTTGTTGCCATCGCTGGTTGACGCGTGATGAAGTAACAACACCAATAGATCTGTATCTTCGCCAATGAGACTAGTCCTTTTGTTGGATGACATTGACACTGCTGCCTTAAACAATCTCCACATCTGCATCCCCCTGATTGTATTACGTTGCAACCTCTGTCCTTCATGCGTTGTGAATCAGATTGATAGAGACTGTTTGTTCTCCACATTAGAAAGGAAATCCTCCTTTTTCCCGACAAATTTCGTTCCTTCCGCAATGTTCACTTTTTTACTGTTCGATTTTTGCGCCGTCTCTGATGGGTAATGTCCTTAGTGTTTGGTCCTCCAATGTAACCATCAAATACTATCGTAGCCTTACCATAGTGCTTTACTGTGAAAGATGCATAGTCGTCAGCGATTGAACAATATTTATATACAAAAATGTGATAGACGCTGAAAGGCGAGTCGCCTTATATACAAAAATATGATAGACACTGAAAGGCGAGAAATTAAATTTAAAAAAAAAATGTTTCCAAAAAATTAGATTTTAACCTAACATTTTGAACTTTTTACTGATTTTTTTTTTCTTTTCAGAGGAGGAAAATAAAAAAAGTGCTTACTTAAATTTGTAGCCCAAGTCTTTCCGCATCCAATGATACCCATATCATCGCCCTACGTCAAAAACTCAAGGAGGAGTAGGGTTTGGAAACCCCCTCCCTAAAATCACGTTTTCTATCCGTAATTAGTTTTCTATGAGGAAAATCAATTTTTTTTCAGGAACAAAAAGTTCTTAGAATTAATTTTACGTAATATACCAACTTTCACGTTTGTAGGTTCAATAACAAAAAAAAATTGCCCGATAGGGGAAACGATCCCCTTAACATTTTATAGCTTTGGCGGCCATATTCTTTGACGTCACATTTGGACCCTTTGTGGTAACCATATTTTGGTAAACTTTTAGTATGTTTTTCCCTACATGTAATACTACCAAAAAAAACAATAAAACGCTTTCTTGGAATTTGTTCAGGGTAAAGGTTTTTTTTTCGTATTTGACTGGACTATTCCCTCACCCATCACCCATCACCCCCACCCATCACCCCACACCTATTACCCATCAACCCACCCATTCACTCACCCATTACCCATCACCCTACATCAAGGTTTCCTCAATTCTCGCAACCCTTTTTTTTCACAATTATCGCTAATAGGCTGCTAAAAAAAAAAGAAAAAAAGGATCGGATCATCTCATAAGTGGGCTTAAAACCTTCCCCTGGTCAACCTGGTTCCAAAATGTGGTATATGATGGGATTCCGCCACGGGGGCGGAACCTTTACCACACACACACACACACACACACACACACACACTTTCGCTTTTATTAATATAGATAAGATTGTTAGAGGCAGCAGGAAAAGGCCCGGGATAAAATTAATACGAGAGTAGTAGTAGTAGTATGAGAATTTACTTATAGCAGTAAGCGGAAGTATTGTGTTGTATTGCTGGAGGTCGAAGGCGGTTTAAAGTTTTGGGGAATATAATTTGTGGGGATCGCTAGAGTGATGCAATGAATGATAACGTAATGCAGTGAAATATTTGATAATTCCGGAAACATCACTGTCATGACTTTTTGATGAGTTTTTTCTTGACATCTTTTTGTTGTGTTTATTTCTTCTGATTTAGCAATTTTGTGTTATGAACCAAAGGACTTTTTCTTTTGCTCTGAATTTTTAAAGAATATAAGTTAGAGGATGCTGCTTCTCTCTCTGGCTGTACTCAAAGTTACTGAACAGTATGTACAATTCATTTTCTCTCTTAATAAATATAGTACAAGAGTAGAGTTGTCGACCAGAGGTCCCGTCGTGACTAGTGAGAGAAGGCTGCCTTATCACGACCGCTGCTCGGTGAACTCTGTAAGTTCCTCTTCCTCGATGCATTTAATTGATTGCATTCTCTCCGTTCAAGAAGTATCGCACTCTCTTCTCTGTCTCAAGATGGCATCATGAGTTTAAAGACGGCTGATACTGACAAGTTGATATTTGATACACATGTGTGATGATACACATTGCCTGGGTAACTTCCTTTTTAACAGAGAGAAAAACTATCTATAAAGCACTGTAACAGTGAGTGCTATTTCGTCCGTGCGTCTGGCAGATTGCCGGAGGAGCGGGAAGCCAGGCTGACTCCTGGCTGAAGCCGCTGAGCCAGCCGGTTAAGTTGGTCAGTTGGGTATACAACAGGCTAGAGGGAGGGTCGTTCATTCCCTGGGCTCCGTTTTATTGCGGTGGTTGTATTTAAGTGGTATTTTTGTACTAGGTATTGTATTATATTTATATTGTATGGTCTAATTTAGTAACTTATTGAAGAGTTTAGTAGACACTTGTGGTCCAAACTCATGTAATTGCTTTTGTCTTGGTGTTTGTGGTTGTTATCGTGTCTTGTTTCGTCTCGGGGAGTTGCCGTGTTGTGCGTTGGCTGCGTTTTGATTTATTCAACCACATTCCTATTTATCTGGTAATCAACCGAAGGTGATTATGTTCACCAATGCAGATCGGCTAACAGCCACGTCTGAGCTTAAGAGTCTTAAGTGCTCGTTACAAGTGGCCGGGGGAGTATCTTAACAACGAACTCGGTAACCTCTAGTTACGTGACGGAGGATAATTCCGGCCTTCGAACTTGGAACAATTGTATATGGACAGGGTAACTAAGGAATTAACCAGTGTTGGTTATCCCATAATGGCTTGTAACAATTTGTACTGCCGTCACCGCTACTTGTAAGAGTAACGACCCCGTCCATAACGTCTATATTGTTAAGTTGCCGACCTATCACCAGAGCTGTGGTTGTTAATAATTACCATCCCGCTATTAGTCCTTGTTACCATCACTTTACTACTATAATTACTAGTATCCTTGACTACTTTAAATTAACATCATGGCGGAAGGCAAGGTTGTGGTTCCATTACATCTGGTGACGCAAGAGGATGCTCAAACATTCCTCACTTCTCAGTCTACGTTGTCAGAGTTGCGGCAGAGGCCTGTGGACGAGCTGCGCTTGGTCGTGGAGTTAATGATTGGCGACGGTGCTACCCAAGGAATATAGAGGACAAGGAAGGTGATTCCTGTAGTAAGTTTCAAAGCCGCGATTGTCACGCCATCTAACCGCGGATAGTGGTAAAGACAGAGCACGGGAAACATTAGAGAACGTACGGAATCGATGGGTGGACTCAAATGCTATAATATCCCTGCACTTCTCTATATAAATATATATAACTGTGACGCAGGAGGGGGGGGGGCCAATCCACCCCTCTCTTTAGAATTCGTCACACCACTAACGGCTCGGGGCAATGAAAGGAGACGGGAAGGACTAAGGGAAATACTTACTTCTTGCACGGCTTTTATTATTTTCCCCCACACTACTCTACTACACGCCGTCCCCAACACAATGTACACCACAAACACTTGTCTCTCACAGGGCGCCGCTCTGCGCCACTGTCTCTCCCAACCACTCGTCGTCCCAACCCAACACCGGCGTGTATCACCGAGACCACCGAGAGACAAGGCCTGATACATCGGCCGTGACGTCACACCATGTCTATCCCACCCGCTCCGCTCCCCGTACAAGTTTACCTACCTAATATAATGTTTATCAGTATAAAAGATATACTGTTATCTTCGGAAATGATTGTTCTATAATATTATCAAATAAAAAATCGTAAAACACAAAAGAAATGACATTATGAGACTTGCAAGAAATCTGCATTAACTTAAAACTCTTCGCCATTTAATATTTTGCTCGAAAACTTTTTACATGGAGAATATCAATAGAAGCGGAATTTAATTAACTTTCCATTGATGTATTTCGTTTAGTCATAAATGAATTAGCGGCATGCATAAATTAGCGTTAACTAAATATTAAAAATCATGAAATCGGGTAATTTTTACCTTATATATGTTTAATTGTATAAAAATATACTGTTATCTTTGGAAAATGTTTGTTCTATAATATTATCCAATAAAAAACCGTAAAACACACTAAAGAAATGCCATTATGAGACTTTCAAGAAATATGCATGAACTTAAACTTCGCCATTTAATATTATGCCAAAAAACTTTTTACATGAAGAATGTCAATAGAAGCGAAATTTAATTAGCTTTCCATTGATATATTTCCTTTTCTGATAAATGAATTAGTAGCATGCATACATTAGCGTTAACTAAGTAAATAACATGAAATCTGGTAATTTTTCCCGATTTATGATGTTATTTATTTAGTTAACGCTAATTTATGTATGGTTCTAATTCATTTATCAGAAAAGGAAATATACCAATGGAAAGCTAATGCGATTCCGCTTCTATTGATGTTCTCCATGTAAAACGTTTTCACGCAAAATATTTAATGGCGAAGAGTTTAAGTTAATGCATATTTCGAAAGTTCATAATGGCATTTCTTTTGTGTGTTTACGGTTTTTTTATTTGATAATATATAGAACAAACATTTCCAAAGATAACAGTATATCTTTTATATTGATAAACATATATTAGTAGGAAATTACCCGATTTCATGATTTTTTATATTTTAGTTAACGCTAATTTATGCATACTGCTAATTCATTATGACTAAACGAAAATATATCAATGGAAAGCTAATTAATTCCGCTTCTATTGATATTCTCCATGTAAAGAGTTTTCGAGAAAAATATTAAATGGCGAAGAGTTTAAGTTAATGCATATTTCTTGAAAGTCTCATAATGTCATTTCTTTTGTGTTTTACGATTTTTATTTGATAATATTATAGAACAAACATTTTGAAGATAACAGTATCTTTTATACTGATAAACATTATATTAGGTAGGTAAACTTGTACGGGTAGCGGAGCGGGTGGGATCGACATGGAGTGACGTCACGGGCGATGTATCGGGCCTTGTTTCTCGGTGGCCACGGTATTACCCTACACGCGCCACTGAGTCAATGTCTCTCCCAACACTCGTCGTCCAACCCAACAACGGCGTGTATTACCTACACGCGCCACTGAGTCCACTGTCTCTCCCAATACTGTACAACACAACAGTCTCTCACAGGGCGCCGCCCCTCTGCGTCACTTAGTCACTGTCTCAACCCAACACCGCTGTGTATCACACTACACGCGTCACTGAGTCACTGTCCCAACCCAACACCGCTGTGTATCACACTACACGCGTCTCCGTACCGCCCCAACACAACATAGTTAAGGCCGGTTCCCATCAGCCCGCTTGTACGGCCGTCTTACAACAACACCGCTCAACAATGACCATCATCACCGCTTGGAGTGGTATTTGTGGTAACTGGGCCCCAGTTGGCAACTCCGCTCGAGCGGACACCGCCAAGCGGGAGGGGGTGACTTGAATTTAACTTTGTACGGCGGCCGTACAGCGGTACGGCGGTGCGGTAGACTTTGTTGTTGTATGGGGGCCGTACAAGCGGGAAGGTGGGAACCGGGCTTTAGTCTCTCAACGGGCGCCGCCCTTTGAGCCGTGACCCCACCCCACAGTCGCCGCCTGTGCATTGCAGGAGATAACACAAAAAAGTTAGTTGCATTATGCAGACACCTGGCAACACCAACACCTGGCTTTAGACATTGCAATGCATTGCAGGAAGATAAACACAAGAAGTTAGTTGCATTATACAAGTGATCACAAACCGATCACTAGTAACATTTAAAGGCAGCAGTAAAAGACACTGTGATGCATAGCACGAGAGAACACATGAGTTTGTTGCAAAACATGCTGCGCCACCTTTTTAGAAAGCACGCCACCTTTTTAGAAAGCACATCAAGAGTTTTAAATAAAAAACTAACAAATGGTGTAGCAACGCTATGTTATACAGCATACATGTTGAGAACAAAAAGCAACAAAGCAAAAACTTTTAGCATACATTACAATGGGCAAAACAGGCAACAAAAGGTATGCAAACAACATATAACCAATACAAATATAACTGATTTATAAGCATTAGAGCTACTGCAAAGGAAATTAAGAGTTGAAACCATTATTGAATAACATGCTGTAACAAACAGCACAAAACCTATTGTTGTCCTGCAGAGCCTGAGAAAAATGAGGACAGATACAAATGCCAAAGTATTGGAGGGAACCAAAAACAAAACAAAAAAAAAAAATATATAAAGAAAAAAGTAAAAATACAAAATTCAAATACTATATACAAGCGAGTATATAGGGTAACAGTATATGTACAGTTAGAAATGCATTGCAACAAAGTTGAGGAAACATTATATGCAGGGAGAAATACAAAAGCAATAGGACAATAGCAGAGGCAGTCTTGCAAGAAACACATTATAAAGCAATGAAAAAAAATATAACAACCTTTAAATGAAAGTCATGTGACACACGTAAAAAAAAAGTGTGAACTTGTTTAATGAACTAATTAACTTAGTTTAATTCAACTTAACTATTTTTTTTTTTCTTCCTTTAAACCTTCTTACCTCCCTATTTTCTCCACTTAAGAATATAAAATATTTTGAGTTTACATATATGAAATGAATGCTCCTGGTTAGGTGGCTGGAACACAAATGCAAAGGAGACACAAACGTGTGATTTTCTAAGAGATACTAACGTTTGGGAGACTCCTCCCCAACAGAGCTTTCTCCAAGCTCCCACGGAGCATCGCCTCCACCTCTGAAAAGTGTTGTATCACATTTTCAGTGGGTATGGAGAGCCCCCAAATTCCTTACTTTACATTTACTTTCAGCTTTAAAAAAAGCAAAACAATTTACTGCTGCTATCTAACTCATGACTTACATTTAACAAATACTCCCTGCAATTTTGACAATCATGAGTACCTCAAAAATTTTGCATGTCCCAAACCCAAATATATACACAAGAGCATTCACTTCAGCAAGTGGCAAGCTGGCTACCACTGTATCTTCAGATTCAGAGTCAGAATCTGGAAATAGTGGTTAAGGGGTCACCTGATTCCCAGTTTGAGATTAGGTCAAGGAACTGTGTCATCTGCCTAGAATTACTATTAGTGGGAACTGAAAAAAGGTCATAAAGTCTTTATTGATTTTAACCCCTTCATGAAATTTTTAAACACTTGGATGATCACAGTTCCCGAATCTTTTCCTCAATTTGGCAAACGATTTTCAAGGGCAATCCTGATTGAGTTGCGGGTAAGTAGGTAATTACTTTACAGCTTGGAGGTCTTGCCAAGAGCTTTGAGCGCGCCAAGTTAATGAGCCATCCATCAATACAGTGAATGTGCACATGAGGTGGAGCAAACCACTTCCCATGACTTTATATATGTTGTTATACTATTAATGAATTCCATATGACAAGATTTGAACTAAACCCCCGCGAACATTTTTTTAAATGAAAAGCAACTGAACTATTAAAGAAATTTCAAATAGTCTGTCCACCTCTTGTAAAAAGTTTGCTGTATGCCCCAGCTTCCTGTGGCAGCAAGCGAAAAACGGCATGCGTGTATATGCCTGCTTTTGATGATTGATTTGTAAAGGTTTATTGTAAAAACTAAGCATACAGGACACCCCACACACAATACAAGCATGTACAGAAATGCATATGCAGGAGAAAAAGAAGTACAAAGCGGGCATCAGTCCGCCAGTGAGGAGGGTATCCGTTAGGCTACGGGAGGGTCGCGTGGAGGCGTGGGACGGGAGTCACCTGCGCCCACTGGTCACCCTGCCGGGCGCGGCGGGGGTGGGGGTTTACGTGATGTGTCAGCGGGGAGGGGCGTTGCTCGCAGCACCCCCAACATCACGTCTCGGGGGTGGCGGGACCATGAGGGCGGCCCTGCCTTCACGCCCACTCAGCAGCCCCCCACCTGCAGGTGGGCGGCGGGGGCCGGGCCGGGCTCAGGGGGGCGGTGGCGGGGCAGGGCAGGAGGTAGTGCACCAGTGGGCGACGGGTGTGCATCTCGCAGTGGTCGCACACTTGTCCCTCGAAGTCCTCCTGCAGTCCTCTCTGGTGCAGTAGCCAAGACGCACAGGCTGCAGTAGTGCGCCATCTGCCCTGGATTGTTGCTGGGTGGGCGTCCAGTGGGTGGTAGTCGGTGGCTGAAGCGTACCAGGCCGCCTGCCTCTTCCGGGCCCTCCAGCTCTCGGTGGGGTCTGGTGAGCGCAGTGTGCTGCGGCCCGTCTCGCCTGCGCCTTGAGCTGCTGTAGGCTGGGAGGCACGTGCATGGTGACGCTGGGGCCGCTGGCGGCTCGCTTGGCGGCCGCGTCGCGTCCGCCGCCTCGTTACCTCGGACCCCTACTTTGCTGGGGATCCAGTTGAGCCTGACACGCCTTCCCTGCGCGACAAGGCTCTGTAGGCTGCCTAGGTGGTGGTGATGAGCCTCACGTTGTCCTTGGGATGCGGCTGTTGGAGGGCCTGCAGCCCCGTCCAGGAGTCGGTGTGTATTACCACATTTGCCTCCCGGCGGTGCAGGGCATGTTCGAGGGCGTGGTGGATGGCCACCAGCCCCAGTCTGGAGTGTGGAGCAGTTGTTAGACGTCCGCCAAGACAGCTCTGTCCCCCCCGTGGTGACGAACGCGGCACCTGTTCTGCCACTATCCGGGTCGACCCGAGCCGTCAGTGAAGTATACACGGCGTCCCGCTCGGCGACCTGGGCCATGGCCATCAGCGCGTGCTCCCGGGCAGCTCCGGGGGGGTGCACATGGCTTTACAGGCAGGAAACTGCGTGGCGGTAAAACTCTGCGGCGGGGGCCCCCACGGGGGCGGAGCATTGTAGGTGGGGGCGGGGACATCGGCCTCCCGCCACGGCCCGGTGATCCCCCGTGAATGAGGCTGTGGGTGGCTAGCGAGGTGTTGATGAGCCACGTGTTGCCGCGCAGGCACCTCGATGCCCTGCGTCATGGCCAGCCGGAGGTCTCCTCTGCCCCACCCCCTCCACGTCGCGGCGGAATACTTGGCCATGCGACAGGCCATGATGCACTGCACCCTGGTGGCGAGGGGCACCAATCTGGTCTCGCCTCTGCTTTAAAGCAGGCGCTGGGACCATCTCGGAGCCCCCAGCATGGTGGCTCAGGGGCGTTGTTATGGAGCACCTCGAGCCGCTCCTGCTGACTGGGGGAGAGCGCGATGATGACAGGGGGCGCAATAATCCACCAGGGAGCCCCACAGCCTGCACATAGTACAGGCGGAGGACAGAGAAGGTGGCGCCGGCGTTAAGCCGCGTCATGGCCCGCATCACGTTCAGCCTGGCCTGGTCCTTTTCCCTCAGGTAGTAAAGCTGCGCCGTGAAGACAGCCGCCCTGTCAAGCCACACCCGAGGTACAGGTAGGAGTCCGTCCAGGCCAGGCCGATGCCCTGGACGCGCAGCGAAAGACGGGGTTGGCTGCCTTGATAGTCATGGTCCGGGATTTTCTGCGCCGAGATCTTGAGGCCCAGCTCCTCGCACTTGGCGGTGATGAGGTCGAGAGCGCTTTTGCGTCTTGCAAAGCCGTCACCCCGCCCGGTGAAAAAACGAGGGCCAGGTCGTGGGCCCGTAGCTGAGCAGGACGGTTTGCCAGCCTGGAAGGGCAAGGGCGACCAGCTCCTCCATCAGCAGGTGAACGGGAAAACGGGCTGAGGAGGGCCGCCCGGGGGGCGTCCCGTTCTCCAGTTCCTTGTAGCGGGTTTTGAGGCCTGGAACTTGACTTGGCCCGAGGGTTTGTGGAGGTAGTCCTCGAGCCAGGCGAGCAGTCTTCCCGGATCCCCTTCCTGCGAGGGTGGCGAGAATAGCGTGGGGGACTGGCCAGCTCGAACGCTTTCTCAAGGTCGAGGAAGACTGTGACTGTGGGGCAGTTGTTGGCCTGAGTCAGCAGGTGAGGAGGCTGTCAGCTGTGCCCACGCCGCGGGTGAAGCCAAAAACACGTGAGGGTGGAGGGCTCCCACGCGCCACTGCAGTCGCGAGAGCACCATTCTCTCGGCTGTTTAGCCGTGCAGCTGATGAGGGAGATAACCCTGAGCTTGGTGGGTCCCTGGGTTTGGGATGGGCTGAATATCGGCCTCCTTCCACGCTGGTGGCAGGTGGCCTGCCAGCCAAGACGCGTTGAGCGTGGGAGCAGCGCGGCGTCCCCGGCAGGCCAGGCATGAGCGAGCATGGATTTATGTCACGCCGTCGTCCTGCAGCGGGTGTCGCGCCCTTTTTTCCTCGCCGACGACAGTTCCTGGCGAGTGAAGAGGTGGTCCGCCACGTAAGGTTCCCCTCCCCTCCCTGACACCCTTTGAGCGGTGTTGTCGAAGCTGTTGCTGGAGGTGGCGTGTGCGAGGAGGAATTTGGGCGCTGGAGCCACGCGCGGTGAACACGCCGATGAGTCTCTCCCCCCTTCGGTGGGGTTGTGGGTGGGCGGCCGGTCGGTGGGGGCGGCACCGGAAGCCGTCCTGACATTCCTCCACAGGGCCGAGGGAGGTGTCTGGTTGAAGGAGGCGCACCACTCCAACCCACTTGGCCTCCCTGGCCCGCTGAGACACCTGCCGAGCGCGATCACCACATCCTGCAACAGCCGCAGGTTGATGGGGTTGGGCTGTCGTTATACAGCTTTCTGTGCGGGTTTGGACTCGGTGGTTGTGCTCCCTGACGTCCTCGTTGTAGAACCCCCAGTCGGGACGGGGCGGGGCCCCGGAGAGCACTTAGGAATGGCTGCGTCGGCTGCCCTCTGAAGGGCTGCCGTGAGGTCCCTCTCCTGTTGGTGCAGGTCGTCGGGTGGGCTCGTAAGTGAACCCACCACTCGTCAAGGGAAGCCTGAAACTTGCCCCAGTCCGCCCTCTTGATGTCCATCACGGCGAAGGGCGTGGCGGGATCGGCGGCGACGCTGTGAGGGTGGTGAGGGTGGCGTAGTGGTCACTGGTGAGCGTAGGGTGCACCTGCCCCCGATGCGCCGGCCGCCAGGTCACCCGAAAACAAGGTAAGGTCCAGTCGCCCCTCCCGGACGTGGGGGGGGCTCCCCGGTGTTGAGGAGATGTATGTGAGGGACCTCCTCGAGCAACACTGCTAGGTGACGACCGTCCGGTTGGTAGCCGAAAATGACTGCAGGATGGGTGGTGGGCGTTAAAATCGCCCGCCACGAGGAGGCTAGTGTGCGATGCCATGGTGAGCAGCTCCCCTGCCTCCAGTTGGTGTCGCTGGCTCCTGTACAGGTTGTACACAGTGAGGGTCGAGTCCTCCCACGTGCAGCTCCACCGCCAAGGCCTCCACCCCAAATTCCACAGTGCGCCGGGTCAGGGATTCTGGGGTTTGAGGGATGGCGCTCCTCACCAGCGTCACGCAGCCACGGGTGCCCTCAGTGGCAGGGAGCGAGTGGGGGGACTGTAGCCGCAATGCGCCAACTTAAAGTCAGCGGGTTTGTGAGCGTCTCCTGTAGGAGAACCACGTCAAGGTCCTCCTCAAAGATGGCCTGCAGCACCTGATGTTTTTTGGGGCGGAGGCCCTGGGCATTCCACTGCAGCACCTTGAGCCGGGGGCGGTCGCCGGCGGGGGCCGCAGGGGGGTGTTGTTGTCACCCGTGGTCCGCGTGGACGATGGAAATCTGCTGGGAGGAGGGAAGCTGGCCTGGATCCCCCCTGTGGTGGGTCGTGACTGACGGCCGCGTCATTGATGGCTGATTCAATCTCCTCGAGGAGGAGGCGTCAACTTCCTCCTCGGTGGCAGGGGCGAGCTCCGGGCGGTGGAGGGGGCCTCCTCATAACATGCATCATGCGGACGATGATGCAATCAGCAATTGCACGCGTCTCCTCGCGACGTGAATGTTGTCGTAGCGGTGGCATGAGGCAGCGCGACGTCCTTTCGGCTCTCGCTTTTCGCTGGCGCTTCAGGCACTGCAGGGGGCAGGTGGCTGGCTGGGCGGGTGACCTTGAGGGCGACTCCTGTGTGGGTGGGGGGGACCTGGTCCCAGTCTCCCGTTTAGGCAGGGGGGGGGAAATGCGGCGGGGGTGATGGTAGCCGCCTCCTCCACTGATACTGTCAGCTGCGCTTCATTTTCCCCTTCCACCCGACCCGCGGCCTGGGGTGGGGTCCCTGGGGACTAGGGGGGAAGGCTTTTTAAACGGCCTTGACCCAGGCTGGCTGGCTGCTAGGGAGCAGGGATGAAGCGGTGTTGCCGCTGTTGTTGCTGTGGTTGTCCGCTTTTTTCCCATGATGGCGGTGTTGCCGCCGTGGTGCCTGAAGCTGTTGCTGCAGGCGAGGGTGAGGCATCCTGCGAAGCCTCTCAGGACACTGAGGGTTCCAGGCGTGGTGTTTCTCCCGCAATTTTCGGACACTTTGCGGTGGGGCCTCCTGGCCTTGTGGCGGCCAATACAATCCTTTCCGTCGGGTGGTTAAGGCTGCACATTTCCACACCTGACGGAGTGCTCGCACCTAACTTCATTTGGTTGAATCGCTGGCACTTGTAGCACCTCACCGGCTCGCTCCGGTAGGGGCGTAAGGTGTAGGGCCCCAGGAACGCAGGGTCAGCTTGGCAGGTGGCTGCCCCCGTGGACAATCATCAACCTGCCTCGTGGCTATGTTGTCCCCGCCACGCAGCCGTTTTGGGGGGACACCACATGGGGTTGTGCCTTCACCGCATCGAGTGGGAAGTTTAACAGGGTAGCCTCCAGCACTACCTTGTGCCTCCTTTACCCCTAGGGTCAAAGGAGGAGCACCCTATTGCCCTCGTCAGCGAGGCGCCGCAGGAGCGCCACAGACTCCTCGTCCCTTGGGGGTGAGGATGTATTCTCCGTAGAGATTGGGCCTCACCTCCAAACTTCAGGGTCGGGTTATCGTCCTCGAGGGCCGTGATGGCCAGGTAGGTGCTGGCGCTGGGTTGGTCCTCCAGGCTTCTCAGCTTGAACTTGGGGCGGCGGCGCGACCGTTTTTAAAAATAGTGGTCCAGTCCTTGCCCTGCGCGGCCTCCTGCTGGTCCTCGCTCCTGACGGACATGTCGATGACGAGTGGTGGTCACTCTCATCATCATCGACGTCGAAAGGGATCGTCGGCGCTAGCAAGCTCGCGCTCGCGCTGGGGATACGGTCGGCCTCTTTTGTGAGCCTCATTATTTGGTGTCGAGTGTTTGGGAGGGGACGACGAGGAGGGGCGCTCCGAAAACCCGCTTCCCCACCCCTGGCGGGGGGGAAACATTTTCAGTACTGCGTGTGATCATTTTCCCTGGCGTGTTCACACTCGCACTAGTCTCAGTCTCAAATCCGGGTGTCGAACAGGCGCGGTCACTCGATGCGGCGAGGACATAGGTCGGGAAGGTCACGCGGGCGTGCACAGCGGGGCTCACGGAGTGACCCCGTCTGACCTCGCCCGGTGACTCACTCGCGACTGAAGGCCAAGGGTGAGTTTCCAGAGTAGGGGGGTGGGGGAAAACACAGACACAGGGGTAGGGGGATTTCAGAATAACGGGAGGGGGAACGCAGTCTCAGGGGGTGGGGGGGTTTTCAGAATAAATGGGTGGGGAGCACTGAGGCACAAGGGTGAGTTTTTAGAATAGCGGGTGGGGGGAAACACAGACACAGGGGTAGGGGGTTTTCAGAATAACGGGAGGGGGGAATAGTCTCAGGGGTGGGGGGAGTTTTTAGAATAAAGGGGCGGGAACACTGAGGGACAAGGGTGAGTTTTCAGAATAGCGGGTGGGGGGGAAACACAGGGCACAGGGGTAGGGGGGTTTTCAGAATAACGGGAGGGGGGGAGTTTTCAGAATAAATGGGTGCGGGAAAGACTGGAGGCACAAGGGTGAGTTTTCAGAATAGCGGGTGGGGGGAAACACAGACAAAAGGGGTAGGGGGGTTTTCAGAATAACGGGAGGGGGAATAGTCTCAGGGGTGGGGAAGAGTTTTCAAGAATAAAGGGTGCGGGAAACACTTGAGGCACAAGGGTGAGTTTTCAGAATAGCGGGTGGGGGGGAAACACAGACACAGGGGGGAGGGGGGTTTTCAGAATAACGGGAGGGGGGAACAGTCTCCGGGGTGGAGGAGTTTTCAGAATTAAATTTGGGGCGGGAACACTGAGGCACAAGGGTGAGTTTTCAGAATAGCGGGTGGGGGAAACACAATCAAAAGGGGTGGGGGGGTTTCAGAATAATGGGAGGGGGGAAAACAGTCTCAGGGGTAGGGGGGGTTTAGAATAAAACGGGTGCGAGAACACTGATGCACAGGGGTGAGTTTTCAGAATAGCGGGTGGGGGGGGGGGAACACAGACACAGGGGTGGGGAGGTTTTCAGAATAACGGGTGGGGGGAACGCAGTCACAGGGGTAGGGGAGTTTTCAGAAAACGGGTGGGGGGGAAAGTCACAGCGTGGGGAGTTTTCAGAACGGGTGATCCCCTCAGGGTGGAGAGTTTTCAGAATAAGCGAGTCTGGGGGGGTTTGGGAGGGGGGGGGGGGGGGGAGTTTCAGAAGAACTTCCCCTGAGCACCAGGCCGTGGAGGGTAATAATTCCGTGTACGCGAGGAAGTTGGAGATCCGCCGCTGGGGAGCCCGGCTGCACACACTGGCTTCGGGAGCAGTGAAGGTGACGCGTCCTCCCGCTCTGAAGTCTTCCGGGTCACTCTGAGAATTGCTTTCCGCGGACCATGTATTGTCAGCAAACAGATTGAAGAGTTCTGCACGGGTGCAGCAGTATTTGCTTGGAGCAGCTTTAGAAGAGCTGCTCAAAAAAAAAAAAAGTTTCCTTTACCTGGCCCCGCAACTGAGGTGGACCGCACCGCACGATCACGGGTTCCTCAGCGCATCGCAGGGTGCCCCGACCCCGCAGAAACAGCACAAACACGCACTAGCCGAGGTGCTGCCTCCACGAGGGGTTTCCGACCAGACACGGGCTTTTCAGGTCCCGAGAGGTCTTTCACCCGAGCGTAAAGGAAAGAAATTAAGTAAGAGAAAAAGCCTGCTCAAAAACCCCCGGCGTCCCAAAAAAGAACGATCCAAAAAATCCGCAAGGAAAGGGGGGTAACTTCTAATCCGATCCCCTACGGAGTATGAATCGCCCTTTTTAGGGCCAAATCGTATGCAGCAAAAAAAGTCAGGTCTCAATAAACTCTGTTTAATGCCACGAGGTGGTGGTGGCGTGTAGAAAACAGTGACCAATGGCTGTGGGCGTCACAAAAAAAGGTGGCGGGTGAAAGCGGGCGGGATCACACTGCAAGGAGGTCCCCGGTACACGCTATCCCTAGCAGCACACACGTCAGCTTTGGAGCGAGCCTCGGCGGGAGAGTGAGGAAAGGTGTTTCTGGGCTGGAGGTGGAGGCTGGACTGCCTTTTACAAGGCGCTGATGTTGGTCCCTCCATGGCTCTTCAATATGTTGCTGCGTGGTGATTGTTGATTGACCTGTTCCTTCCTTGGGTGTCCTTCGCTTCTGAATGAGTGATGATTCTGATGTGTATGGTATGCGAGCCTCGGCGCAGAGTGAGGAAAGGTGTTTCTGGGTGGAGGTGGAGGTGGACTGCCTTTTACAAGGCCTGATGTGTGTCCCTCCATGCTCTTTAATATGTTTCTGCGTGGTGATTGTTTATTGGGCCTGTTCCTTCCTTGGGTGTCCTTCGCTTCTGAATGAGTGATGATTCTGATGGTATATATGGCCTGCTGCGACAGTAAGATCATTACTTGAGCAGCTAGACTCACCCTCATTTTTAAAAGCCTCTTTACAAATATGTTTATTTTTTAATTTAGGTGCAAGTCTAATCTTCTGCTCATGATCGTAACAAAAAAATTCTTAAAATAGTCCCATGAAATGATATTCCCCCCACTTAATGTTATATTTTAAAATAGTGTTCCTGAGGGTTTTTAAAAGATGAGGAGAGTCATAAAAAGTAATGTACCCGTTCTCCATTGACTCTAAAAGAAGGATTTTCTTGGTCATGCCAAGAGTTTGAAACAGAGAACGATGCACTCCTTCCTGGTCACAAACTGTGAAAATTACTCTAAATCCCGTTTTTTGAACTTTTCTTATAGCCATTTCATATAATTTCCCCCAATCTGCAAGTGTTAATCCCTCCCGAATAAAAGAAAAAATCCTAAAACCATTTTCCATTTTTTACAAACCCTTTAATCATGAACACAAGTGCATGGTTTGTGGTTTGAAACTGTTGCCATTTTTCACCAAAATCCTCCCCACCAATAATTGAATCAGAGGCAAGGTCAAAAATGAAAGAGATTCTTTTGGGACTCATTGCATCAAATACAATGCCACAAAGAGTCTCTTCTTTTGGCATTGCCTCTGCTTTCTTTTTCAGGATTGCAAGAGTCTGTCTGCACCAGTCAATATTTAAAAAATATTTTTCTTAACCATGAATGAATGTTGAAACTGAAGGAAACATGAAATTGAACAAAAAATATCTAAGTGTTGGGCTTGTGGTGATATACAGCTAGAGCAAACCTCCCCTCCTGTACCCCAAACCTTCTACCTTTTTGCTGGTTACGGATTTGATATCTGTCCCTTTTAAAAAAAATTTTAGCACCTCGGGGGAAGAAAATTTGCAGCCCTCGCCATCAGCTGTTGTGGTGTTTCACAGCCTCCCGCCCCCATTTGCTGTAGTCGCCTACGCAGCCTGTATATGGTGTTCCACAGGAGCTCATTATTGGTGTCCCTGAGAAAATGGAAAGTGTCACACATTGTTTGCATAAGTATAATTTAGTAACATAATTATGTACTATAAATGTATATGGAAGATTTGTATGGCTAATAATGGAAAAGGGTGGTGAATGGTGTGGGTGCGGAGTGGTGGTGAAGCACAGAACACCGAGATGGTTTGGGACACCTGGAAAGAATGGGTGAGTGAGATGACAAGAAGGGGTATGCATGTGTAGAATATATGCCGTAATGTGAGAGAATGACCACCTGATAAATGAGAGGATAGTGTTGGAGTATTGAGAAAAAGAAAGGATGCAAGAGTGAGACGACTAGTAGATGTATGAAAAAAATATTTCGACAAATATAATACGCCAAAGAAATGCGCTTTATTTTATAGTCACTTAAAATTTAAAAAAAATGTTTTGGTACAATAGGAAGAGCAAATAAAATATTCCTGAAATATTACGTCTTTTGGGGCATTTTGAAGCTTGGACATCCTGGTGACCCTGTGATGATGCTTGTTGTAACATATCTGTTTAGAAAAAAAAAGATTAGTTTTAAAAAGCAGTAATTGCCGAAAGTACTATTTTCTTTGGGTTTTTCATAAGAATGAGGTAAATTAGAAGTATGGAGAGACATGGGAGGATGGGAATAGGAAGTGGGTAAAGAAGATGAGAACATGAGAGCCTGTAGTGAGGAGAAAGCTAGGTTAACAGTTTTAGGCATAAGAAAAACTGAAAAAGTAACCCACATTATCAATAAACAAACAAACACTAGTAAAATGGTATTATGCATATTTTAAGAAAGAAAATACTCGATGGGTTTTTACCCTCTGCAGCATCCATGTGAGGTGAGGTTCAATGGTGTGCTGGTGGAAGGCACCATGGAGGGCAGCAGAGGCTCCTGGGCACACCTGAAAAGCACTCATTTTTGATATCTTTCTGAGAGCCGGGATACGGAAATTTATCGAAACAAGAGAAAATTACTGTCAGTCTAAAATTCATTGGTGAGGCTAACATCAGCAAAATGTTACTGTTATAAAATCTCAATACCATCCATGCTGTGGCTTGGGGGGTGATGTGGTGGGGAGGCTGTGGCTGTGGGGGTACTGATACTGATACTGATACATTTATTTGGGCCCTTTTGCAATACAGTAAGTAAACATATATACATGTATACATTATAAGGCTCGGTCTGTTGAGCCGGAGCTCTATACAGACCCGTTGCGAAACATAGTTACCGATTTAGGTCAGATAAATAAGGCCCCGGAAATAATAAAAAATATAAATCGCATTTCCATTAAAAAAATACACCAAAGATAATTATTATATAAGCAATAGTTTAAAAACATACAAAAATTAAAAAGTGAATAAAAAGTGAAATACAAATAGGATATACGCAAATCTTGACCAAAGGGACAAACAACGGGTAATAAAAAACATAAAAC
>JACEEZ010017984.1:0-22500 GCA_016584305.1 Chionoecetes opilio
TATTCAAATCTTCCCACCCTTTTATTTGAGTCTGGGTCATGGGTCGTCTCAGTCCCAGCGGCTATGACATTGGACTTTGAATTGTCTTGTTAATCCTGCTTCCAAGTTTCTGACAGCAAATCAACGGAACGGGTGCTTACCCTGGGCCAAGGAGCAGCGACATGGCGATATCTCCTTACCAGAGTCCAGTGTGGCGCAGTAGAAACCACTGCCGGTTGGTCCCCTGCTCCGCTGACATCCCACTTCGCACTCCGCCACGGGGGGGAAGGCTGTTTTGCTTAAACCTCTCCCGCCTGTTGGAGGGGGGGGGACATGGACGGTGATTGATGGTTTGGGCTCCCAGCCCGTACTTTCGAGGAGCCTGAGGCGCGATCTAGCCGCTTTGCATAGCTGCCCCCTCGGGTAGTTGTGGTGGTGCCCCTCTGATTTGCATCGTTCGTTGGCCTCGAGTACTTCGATGGTCGCCGCCACTTTCAGTTGGCACTTATACAACGATCCGGTACGGCGCGTCGGTCTCTGTAGGGCAGGAAGCTGGACAAAAAAACTTGTCTCCGTTAGACCGGCAGGGACGGGTCTTTCGAAGGGGGCCGA
Organism: Chionoecetes opilio; assembly: GCA_016584305.1. Classification (NCBI taxonomy): domain Eukaryota; kingdom Metazoa; phylum Arthropoda; class Malacostraca; order Decapoda; family Majidae; genus Chionoecetes; species Chionoecetes opilio. Next base: position 592 of record JACEEZ010017984.1, read on the forward strand.
TGTCAGGACGCGCCCGCGGTGCCCGCCCACACGCCCAACGCCGCCCAAGGCAGAAGTGCGTCCGACGGAAAAAAAAAGCACGACAACAGCAACGCCCCTATTGACTTCCGCGCCGCCGCGGCTCTGAGCGCCGAACGACTAATGACAGAGGAGCCGCGAGGTGACGTCATGCAATCTACCTCTTACAGTACTCCCATTACCCTAGAAGAACCTCTCGAAAACTCTCAGCTTTGTAGGGTCGAAAAGCCTATCGGCCGGGCGTCGCACAAAACATTCGTTACCGCAATACTTCGAACATGGTTACAAGTCGGGTCTTCTCTATCTTTTAGCCAGATGATGTGATGATCAAGTCTGTCATAAAAAAGATATACGTTTCTCCGGCTGTCACAAACATTACTTATTTCCATTATTGATATTCTCGATTTCGCTTTCGATGTGTAATGTTTTAGAATGTTTTCCTTACTTTAGTCCAGACGTATATGGTTTAGGCTTCGGTCTATCACCAAAAACCTAGTGCTATAATATAACTACTGATTATGTTTTGTGCTCGTTCTATTGACCACAGTCTGTCCAGTTTTCCTTAGGTTATGGTCTCTATATCCCTAAGCCAGCTCTCGGCATTATATGAAATCTAAGCCTGGCTACTAGTGGTCACTCTATCTGTTTTTCCCACTGAAGGAATTAAGCCGCTCACTTTAGCGGAATGGCTTTCGCATTACCAGTGATGATGGCGGCTAAATCTGCGCTGCCTCCCGGATTGATGTTACTCTGGGCGGACACCCATTGTGACGTTGTGTCTCTTGGAGTAGGAGGGAGTCATATCGATGGTCTTATTGTTATCCCATAGTAATGATCACCATCCACTAGAGTAATCTACTTCCTCACTAATGGTGAGCACTGGCTGAAGAATAGCTGCTTACTTAGTGTTACTGCTGCCACATAAAGTGTTTTTGTTGGAGGCTTTACTGACTTTGCTTTGTTAGCGGCAAGTACTTATCAGCTCCAAAATCCCAAAAAAGCTGCCACCACTGTCGTACCCCGTAAGTTGTTGTTACGTTATATGAGAAATGTGAATTACCTAGGTAGCGTGCTCATGTACCGAGCGGCCTTGTAACTTAGGGACAGACAAATATTTACTTTGGGAGTTTGAAACTGAAGTGGTTGTTTTGTTATTTCATTACAAAATGCAAATAATTAAATGTACATAAATTATCTTGGTACCAATAAATGTCCTTCTACTGGTTAGGACTTTCTTTTAGTTGTGGTTCTTAGTTGTATTTATATAAACTCAATGGGTACCTCAAGTCAGCCACACATAATTTGACAAGGAGAACGTTTGTCTCGATGTCCTGTTCACTAACACTAACACAAGTAATTATATTTCCTATATCTAACCTAGTGACTCCTAGCTTATGGTCTCTGGTTGTTCACGCACGGCCCTGTCTCACAGCAACTTTATCTCGTACTCACGATACACCAACTCAGTGCGAAGGGGGACATTCCAATCGTGGGTCGCGGCTAGGGTGAGTCTTGTTTCGTCTCAGTTTCCCTCGGCCTTTCTCTCTTTAGTTTCTCGTTGCTTCCCTTCTCCTTGTAGCGTATAAGAGACTAGGACCTTCACCAGAGCCGTCAGCTTGTTGAGTGATGTCTTGGGCTGTGTCCCTGGGTCTCTGTTCAGACAACGTTCTGTTCAGTCTAAGGTCGGACAACGGGGACGTATCCTCAGTTGCCGTTGTTTCTATATTCTTAGGGGTATGGGAGTACTGTAGAGGTCAGATTGCTGACGTCACCTCTCGGGCTCCTCTTCATATATAGTCGTCGGCGCTCATGCCGGGCGGCATGCTATTACGTAGTTTACAGAAGTCAATAGGGGCGTTGCTGTTGTCTACTTCCGTCGGAGCTTCTGCCTGGGCGGCGTGGGCGTTTGGGCTCGTTTGGGCGTGTGGGTGGGCACCGCGGGCGCGGTCCCGACAGGGGTGATATAATAGATCACCATAATTACTCACGAAGGAGACACATACACGCAAAGGTAAACACATCCATCCGAAACACAAACACGGTCACGGAAATGATAGACGGAAAACAAGATCAGAACTCAGTAGAATAGTGACACCTGAATCAGCCTCACTCCCTGCCCCTCGCCTCAGCCTTTCCCCTCCATGCATGGGTCACTTTTGGGTCATGGGTCACATTTCTCCTCCACGGGTCACTCCATGCCGGGTGGTGCACGTGGGAGGCAATGTTTTCATGGCGGGCCAATCCATCTGGCGATAAAAGGCTGCCCGTGTGCCGCTATGTGCCGCCTGTCCCTGTGGCGTCCAGGGTCCGAGACAAACAAGATGTGTTCCAGCACAATGTACCGCGTTGCTGGGAGCTTTGTTTTGATTTGTGCAAGTGCTGTGCTGTTGTGGCGGCTGTGTTCTGTTTCACATGACTGTGTCTAGACTTGTCTAGACTTCACTACTCACAGACAATATCAAATAACGTATTACTATCTATATCCAAACATGTCTATCTTCGAGATAAGTGTATCAAACGTCTAGTTTGTCCCTAAACGATATCTAAGCCACTTTCGTATATTCATACACAAATGTTTGTCATAATAACCTAATACCAACGTAACGATGAATCCCGGCTCGCCTTTACTTACTGTTATAAACACGCTTCACGCTCACGTGACGGGGCGCTTCCGGCCTCGCCCCTTCCCACTCGCTTTACCACTCCCTGATTGCTGCGGCGTAACGAAGACAGGGCATAAATGAAGGGCGTCATTACCCACTCCCTGATTGCTGCGGCGTAACGAAGACAGGGGCATAAATGAAAGGGCGTCATTACCCACTCCCTGATTGCTGCGGCGTAACGAAGACAGGGGCATAAATGCAAGGGCGTCATTACCCACTCCCTGATTGCTGCGGCGTAACGAAGACAGGGGCATAAATGCAAGGGCGTCATTACCCACTCCCTGATTGCTGCGGCGTAACGAAGACAGGGGCATAAATGCAAGGGCGTCATTACCCACTCCCTGATTGCTGCGGCGTAACGAAGACAGGGCATAAATGATATTACTTGAGCTGGGCTTAACAGCATAAATCCAGGCTCACCCATGATTGCTGCGGCGTAACGAAGACAGGGGCATAAATGAAAGGGCGTCATTACCCACTCCCTGATTGCTGCGGCGTAACGAAGACAGGGGCATAAATGAAAGGGCGTCATTAGTACGTATACATCAAAACAAGTGTATCATATTTCAGAGTAATGGTTTGCTGTTAAAGCATCCTACTGTGTTGAGTCCAAAGGCTTCAATGCTCAGACATTCTTGCATCAGCCTCTCTTGTGTTTGTAATGCGTGTGTTTCGACGCTCATGCACACCAGAGACGAACTACTGCGCCGCCACAAACATACCACAAGTTGTCTTAATGTGAAGCAGAGAAACAAACAAACAAGCAATATACTAAGTAAGCACTATGCGACGCTTACATCTGTATCACCAGCTTAACGCACGGGATCAAAGACAAGAGACATATCAAAGACAAACTAATTATGAGCTCATCCGGCTTGGAAGAAACAACAAGACAATATAATACATTGGTCATGACAGACTCGGGGATATACTGACATACAACACACCCAACACGGACTGACTTGATGTATCGCTCTTGTTTCAGTAGTTGGGGACTCGTAAGCCTGAACGACTCCCGTGAGACGCAGAAAACAAAACAAAAAGACAAAACAATATTGAATATGAACGTATGATTTACATTTTCTTTCTTTTATAATTCAGTACCAACGGTAAACAGGATTGAGTCTCTAAACTAGCTGGATTAAAATGCTTCCTAACTAAGAAAATTTGCGTTAAAAAGTTTCCTAAGTTAAGGAAATTTGCGTGTAAACAACTCTGGTCATTAGTTTCCCAGCCACGCTTCCTTTAATTAAGAGACCACAATATAATGTCTAACGCTTGATAATTTGAGGAGTTTTTGATGATGAAGAGTCACTGCGGAATGTTTCTTGACTCTTCTCTACTAAGCCTCGAGACAGATCGCCATGACGGTAACATATGGCGTAAGTCCCCATACCAAATGGAACATCTATGAGCGAGTTTCACAGCAGCTCAGAGTCTGTACTACAATATTGGATGCAATCAATACACGCGGAGAGCGTGTCGGTGTGAGAGTTGTGATGCTCCTGGGAATGCACGGTTGTTTCGTCGGGTAATGTGTTTTGTGTCTGTGAGATAACAGGCCGCCAGCGACCACATGGAAGCCATTATGAGGAGTCTGCCTGACGATAAAAAAAAGAGAGAGAGAGAGAGAGAGAGAGAGAGAGAGAGAGAGAGAGAGAGAGAGAGAGAGAGAGAGAGAGAGAGAAGAGAGAGAGAGAGAGAGAGAGAGAGATGAGAGAGAGGAGGAGAAAAGAGAGAAGGGGAGAGAGGGGGAGAGAGAGAGAGGAGAGAGAGAAAAGAGAGAGAGAGAGGGGAGAGAGAGAGAGAGAGAGAGAGAGAGAGAGAGAGAAGAGAGAGGAGAGTAAGGAGAGAGAGAGAGAGAGAGAGAGAGAGAGAGAGAGAAGAGAGAGGAGAGAAGATGAAAGGGGGGCGAGAGAAGAAGAGAGAGAGAAATTTCAGACAAAATGTCAATAATAGGCCAATGAAAGTGATCAAAGCAAAATCAAAAGTATCTCTCTTCTACCATATACCCGCGGTTATGATGTAACTCTGTGTCTGAAAAATAATGAATCTTTCTCAGCAGCACGTGTATAACCTCAATGAATGTGACGGAGCAACAGACACAACTTTCATGTTCGTGTAGCACTTGCCATCACCTTCGCTATGACGCTCAAGTGACTACGAAAGAAAATCAAAATACGTGCTTCGTCTTCAGCATTACTGCGGTTACTAAGTGTTTACAAGAACTTGTGAAAGCGATAGCATTATGTAATAAAGAAATCCAAACTTATAGTGCCTTTTTTGTGTGTGGCATTTTGGTTGCAGTCTCTGAATTCAGCAAGTTGTGATGCGTCAGCAGAAAATGTACGTACTAAAGTGAAAAAGTAATATGTATTTTATGAAAATAATATTAATGCTTTCTTAACACATCTAATAATATTAATAAGTGTAAAATCGAATCAGCAATTCCTGTCGGACAAGACGAATATCACTATTTAGAAAACAGTTAACATTTCTACTCATCGGAACAAATTGTTGCTGCCACTCAAAAGAAAAAAGGAAAAACAGGAAACAGACTTATGAGGCAGTTTACGGCCAAAGGTAAGAAAACAATTGGAAGTTCACTCAGATCCAACTTACGATAATGAAGAAATAAACATGAAAACGTGTTCTTTCAAACACAAAACACGGAAATTTAAACTGACGTTAGACTTGACACACGTATTATCCTGTAAAACAATAGGGTAAAAACACTTTAGATTTAACTTGTAATTGAAGCATAAATGACGCTCCTTGAAACAAAAGGATTCTCATTAGAAAAACTTTTTTAAAGAAAGGATCGTAAAAACATTATTCGGTTGTAAAAACTCCCAATCAAACACGTTTAGTCATAAATTTTTTTAAAAATTTCTTTCACTATTATTGTTTTAAAAACCAGCAAAATTAAAAGTTCTTGTTACTTCTATATTGTTTTTCGATGCAATAAATTTTTTTCTTTTTTTCTCTCTCTGAAGGACACATTATATAGAGGCACGGTGTGTTTACGGTGGTACAATACCTCTCTCTAATGCCCCCATGGGAGCTACTGGTGTTGTTGCTCGCNGAGAGAGAGAGAGAGAGAGAGAGAGAGAGAGAGGAGAGAGGAGGAGAGAGAGAGAAGAGGAAGAGAGAGAGAGAGAGAGAGAGAGAGAGGAGAGAGAGAGAGAGGAGAGAGAGAGAGAGAGAGAGAGAGAGAGAGAGAGAAGAGAGAGGAGAGAGAGAGAGAGAGAGAGAGAGAGAGAGAGAGAGATTCGCTGTAAGTCTCGAAATAGCCGTATCGTTCTCGTCCGGTTTTCGCACAGTGTCGGTACAGTACGTGTTCTGAGGTCCTATCTCAGACTCCCGTGAGTTCATTCTCAGTTCCCGGTAAAACTGCCGTACTGATTGACGTTTGGAAGTCTCTGAAGGATTTCTGTTACTGTGTACACCTATTTCAGCCGAAATCAGATGTCATATAGGCTTATAAAATGTTTCCACGAATTCTTCTTCTTCTTCTTGTGACTTTTGTAGGCAAGAAAGATACAGGCGCAAAGGAAGAAATAAGGCACAGAAAGTTATATTTCGTCTCTTAACTCAATGACCAAGTGAGCAAAGCGAGCTTTTAGCATTTATGCTAAAATTCGTAATATATTGTGCCTGGCGACATTAGTGCTGTGGCGAAAGTAGTGCATTAGTGCAGTGGAAATAAAATGTGTTCGTAGCCTTCACAACAACAGTGTCTGAGTCGCCGAGGAGGCAGGCCGCTTGTGTTAGGCCTCATATAACCGCTATAACTCGTGTTTCTAAAGCCGTTATAGGTGTTATTTAGGGTTAGCGTGGTGTTATATACGTGGTAGGGTGTGCATGAGGTGTTAAATATGTCATTTCAGCCGTGGGTACAGAGAGGAGGAAGAAAATGTAAGTATAAACCCGTGTTATTGTCCAAGCGAGCGAAGCTTGCTTCAACATTCGCATATAACAATTATGAAATACTACCACCACCACCACCACCACCACCACCACACCACCACCACCATCACCACCACACCACCACCACCACACCACCACCACCATCACCACCACCGCCATCACCACACCATTTTTTTAGAACTTTTTTTAGAACTTTTTTCAAGAAAAATTTAGCACTTTTCTTTTCTTTGAAAAAGTAAAGAAAATCAAAGAGGGGGATGGTGAAGGTTAGGTTGGGTTAGGTCAGGTTGTAATAGAAATATTTTAAGGTGAGGGTATTTATAAAATTGACTTTAGCCCGTGCGAGCTTGGACACGTTCCCCATCTTTAGTGTGGACGTCTATTTCCTAGTCATTATTATCAACATTATTATCACGATCATCATTATTACTAGCATTAGTGGCCCTGTGGTATAATGGTTAGCACACCCAGCTCATCACGGAGAGTTCTGGGATTACACGGGTTCGAGTCTCCGGTCTGGTGGAGACAATTAAGGATTGTTTCCTTTATTCACGCTATTGCTCGTGTTCACCAGTAGTAGAAAAGAGGTACGGGATGTAAGCCGTGGAGTTGGGACCTCGAAAGAGCTGAGGGTGGCAATACTTCACTCCTGTAGGTGTGAATGAATGATTCACTATACAGTCATTGATCACGTGCGCGACTCACGATCATCAGCTACTACCCTCCCGGCAAGAAGCTAAGAGCTTAATGACTGATCTTTGGGTAAGGCTTGGAACTCACACATCCCATCCTCTTGCTCAAGGAGAACAGTAAATACCTACATATTTCAATGACAGATCCCATGACGAGGGATCGAACGCGGGACCAGAGTGGCGTGCCGCGCTTGTAAACCACCAAGCAGTGCAGTGTGTGTGTGTATGTGTGTGTGTGTGTGTGTGTGTGTTTGTTTGTCCTTGCAATGAGAGAACAAATATGGATTATATGGATATGGATTATGCATTAATGTATCATCATTCCATCAAATAATCATTATTGTTATTATCACAATATTCATTACCGTTATCAATGATAGAGCGTGTCGATTCTGCTGTGACTTTCTCGTTTGTTGAAATATATTCCAGTTTTATTACAACAGGAATGATTTTTCAAAGGAGTGCGTGTTGGAAGGAGTGCAGAATGTTAATTAAGATGAATATTTTCGATGACTGCGTTGGCGATAGAGTTGTGCATGAGTAAAATGACGAGTTCTTGAGTGAAGGTGAAATGTTATAGATAATTTTTGTGTCGTGGAGGACAGTGGTATGTTGTTTAGGCTTTGTGAGGAAGAAAGATAAGAGGTCAGTAAGTAATGGTCGGCAATGTAGGATTTTATGGTCAATGTAATGATAGAAGGATCTTTGTCCGGCTGTTGTTTATTACATGCCGCAAATATCCAATGCGGGTGGATCATGTGCCTTCCATTGTTATTCCGGGAGAGCACAGCACAACACACGCTGGGAAACACTACGTGACCTGCCAACAGACCATCGCCCGGCCATCATGACGCATTATCTGGGTAATCTCCTGCCATCATACAAACACAAGTTGAGCTACACAAACTATTAACCCCTTGAGATCCAGAACGTAATTTCCATTGTAATTTGGCCACCATTAGACGATTTTTAGTGAATATAAGTGATGTTTTATAGATATGACCTGTTTAGTATCCTTGTCCACTAGCTAATTTGGTATATTAAGTTACTTTTCGTAATTTTATGGCTCGACAACAGACGATTTTATATAGCAAAGGAAATATCTGGATGTGAAGGGGTCGAAGCACTACGTGGTCCCAGCTCACGCATCCTACAGAACTTTAACCCTGATAGTGTTTGTCTTTATGCGCAGCAGCAATTCACCTGAACACTGACGTAACGAAGGGAAGTAACAAACTGCATGTCTGATTTATCGAGTTGGATTAAGCAGATACTTGAATGATTAATAACATTGTGTGTAATAATTATTAATAACACTCGAACCTTAATAACTTTGCCATATTCAAACACTTTCCTTATGAACTCATGACGCGATGTCACACCCGTATGAACAAACTAACCAACAAAATCTAAACAAAAACCTAATCATAATTATATTCATTCATCTATTACACATTCACATCACAATCAAACACGCCAGTCAGTGAAAACAAAACCATATAAACTAAAGTGCCTTTTCAGTATTTCACATGGCAAATTACCCATCATGATATAAAGAATTACAGCTTGGGATAAATGCTGACAGTATCTCATGACCTGTAGTAGGGCTAGTAAGAAGCCATAATTGGGCTAATTGTTCATTTTGTGAAGAAATCACGAAACTTGGTAGAAAATATCTTTAGATAGTGTACATTAAATTGGGAAGGGGTGCCAAACTGGAACCACTTGACAAACTGCCTTTTTTTGGCATAATCTCTAATGGCGGACCCTCCAAAAAGGCAAAAAAATAATTTGCTCAAAACATGACAATCTCTACATCAATAAAACCCAAATTTAATGCTGATCATTTATTACAAAAGAACCATGGCTTTAAATCAACCTGAAAAAAGTTATTGGCAAAAAACCATAATGGCGGCCGGTTTTGTATTGTCATTGGCCAAAAAAGAAGTTTTTTATCTATAACATTTTTCAGGTAGATTTTAGCCATGGTTCTTTTGTAGAAAATGATCAGCATTAAATTTGGGTAGTAGTGATGTATAGGTTGTCATGTTTTGAGAAACTTCATCTTTGGCCAATGGCAGTGCACAATCGGCCGCCATTATGGTTTTTTGCCTATAACTTCTTGTAGGTTGATTTTTGGACCATGGTCTTTTGTAAAAAAAAAAGGTCAGCATTAAATATGGGTTCGAATGATGTATAGGTTTGCATGTTCTGAGCAACTAAATTTTTTGCCTTGTGGGAGGGTCCGCCATTATGGATTTTGCCACAAAAAGGCACTTTGTCAAAGGGTTCCAGTTTGGCACCCCTTCCCAATTGAATGTACACTATCTAAAGATACTTTCTACCACGTTTCGTGATTTCTTCATAAAATTAACAATTCCGAGTCCTACTAGCCCTACTACTGCGTTTATTATATCGATGGTCAATATCTCTCAATACATACATAAATATTTGACTCAAGGAAACTATACGATCACAAGATTCTACAGCAAAGCATCGGTAAGGCGATTCCTACCACTCTACGATCCACCCGCTACAGGCCAGCGTCACTTCTACAGTCATAAACTTTGCTAAGTCATCATTCACTCCATCACTCTATTCCTCGTCACACTATGTTCTCCGGCCGCCATGTTCCATCATTACACCTCTCCACCCTAGATACGCTAAATTATCGTAGAAGTTTAAGAAAAGAAAAATTCAGAATCAAGTTGGCTACCTTGGACGTACGTAAAACCTTAGATATGGTGACATGGCAAAAACTCACAGATACATCCAAGATACTTATATGATGACTCAAGATAAGAGAAAGGTAGGCATACTTTCCTATCGATACATAATGCCATGGGCGACATTACAATTCCAGTCTTAACTGCTTCTCAAATGGAGTCCCACCGTGCACTATACATTTCACCTACTCAATGTTTTCCTGTCATTTCCTGTCATTTCCTGAGAGTCCTGTGAAGTGTGGGGTAGGTGTATCCAGCTTCTTTCCTGTGAATACAGGAGTGCGTCCTTGCCCCATCACTTTTCAACGCTTGTATGGACTGGGTATTGGACAAGGTTGTAGATCAAAGTGATTGTGGAGCATCCGTCGGCAACACCAAGATCACTGATCTTGTTTTTGCCGATGATGCAGTAATCTTTGCTGAGTCGCTGGAGGTCCTGGTGATGGCTCTCGAGGCGCTGCACGAGGAGGCAAAGCCTTTGGGACTTGAGGTCTCCTGGCTCAAGACCAAGGTCCAGGTGTTTGGAGACTTACTAGATGAAGCAGTACAGTTTGTTCATGCGTGTGACGAGGACATTGAGATCTTGGAAAGTTTTACATATCTTGGTAGCGCAGTCCATAATGACGGCGGGTCACGTCAAGAAGCCTTACGGCGGATTGGCATAGCCCACAGTGTTATGGACTCGCTCAGCGGGAGTATTTGGCGTTGTCGGTACCTGTGCAGGAGGACAAAGATCCGGATCTTCAAGTCGCTTGTGATCCCTGTCTTACTCTATGGTTGTGAGACATGGACACTAAATAGTGACTTGAAGAGACGAATCAATGCCTTTGGTAATAAGTGTCTTCGCAGAATCATGGGGTATCGCTGGGATGATTACGTGTCAAATCAGCGATTGCACCATGAGACTGAATCGAGGCCTATTACCTGCATAGTCCGTCAGCGCCAACTTCGGCTATATGGGCAAGTGGCACGCTACCCTGAAACCGATCCTTCCCATCGGGTTGTATCTGTAAGAGACAATCCGGCGTGGAGGAGGCCAAGGAGGCGCCCACAAGGCTCATGGCTGGGGCAAGTTGATGTTTCTTGTCGAGAGCTGCTTGGTATGGCAAAGGAGCCTGCATGGGAACTCGCGCGTGGTGACCCCCGGGAGTGGCGTCGTAGGGTGGGCGAGGCGACGCGCCCCCCGGCGTATGCCCCCAATGATTGATTGATAGAATGTTTTCCTGTCAAGCCATTCCGACCCTTCTGCCCACCTGCCGATTGCGACCCTGGTGCCAGATATACGTGGGTGACCTGATCATACCATCCTAACATGATATACCACATAAATATTGCAATCACTCCAACATAACTAACACTTAATGCATGTATGGTTGGTTCACTGTGACCTAGATTACTGCATCACCTTGGACTCATCATCACCATCCTCACCTCACACAAACATGAATCTCGTTTTCTCTCCCACGTCACTTGGCTCACTCAACAACTTCATTAGGAAATCATCCACGGCCTCTCATCCTCACACAAGCTCAGTGCACCCAAGGCTCTCAGCTCCATCACCTATGTCAACAATGTTACTCTCTGAAATTGATGTGCACTTTTATATATATTATAAGTTGATTAGACTCCTGTATTGTATACCTCTGTGACTAGCAGGTGTAAGTGGCAAGCCAACGTCATGTCGGTGCTTTTATTGTTTTGGCGTGGGCACACTTTTCATTTCAAGCACTTTTCTTTAATATATATATATATATATATATATATATATATATATATATATATATATATATATATATATATATATATATATATATATATATATATATTATATATATATATATATATATATATATATATATATATATATATATATATATATATATTTTGATTTTTCAGGGTGGCAAAGACACTCATCATTCTTGGGGTTCTTTATGCGTGTGCAACGTTTCGCCAATGGCACTTGGCATCATCAGGCTAGGCATGGTGAGATTGTAGCTCCCGTGACAGTCTGTGTATACCTACCCTCCCTGGGCTGGTGGGAAGATTCTTAGTTGATATTCTTAGAAAAATCAACATGTATCAACCTAAGAATATCAACTAAGAATCTTCCCACCAGCCCAGGGAGGGCAGGTATACACAGACTGTCACGGGAGCTACAATCTCACCATGCCTAGCCTGATGATGCCAAGTGCCATTGGCGAAACGTTGCACGCGCATAAAGAATCCCAAGAATGACGAGTGTCTTTGCTACCCTGAAAAATCAACATGTATCAACCTAAGAATATCAACTAAGGATCTTCCCACCAGTCCAGGGAGGGCAGGTATACACAGACTGTCACGGGAGCTACAATCTCACCATGCCTAGCCTGATGATGCCAAGTGCCATTGGCGAAACGTTGCACGCGCATAAAGAACCCCAAGAATGACGAGTGTCTTTGCCACCCTGAAAAATCAACATGTATCAACCTAAGAATATCAACTATATATATATATATATATATATATATATATATATATATATATATATATATATATATATATATATATATATATATATATATATATATATATATGCTATATATAATATATTCCTAATGTGGTAAATCAAAATGTTTCATGTTTCTTTCTGCATGCCACCAAACGATTAATGAAGGTTTGAGAGGCGAAACTAAATCTTATGATGCCACGTATAGCCCTCCAGACCCCCTGCACTCACCGCCCGCCCAGGAACTCTCCCTCTTTACTAAGGTGGAATTACAAGGTTTTTCCGTCCCGTCCGCCCACAGGTATACTCACAGGTGATTTGGAGGACGGTGGAGGTGGTGACGGCGTGGCCCGGGATGTTGGGGTTGTGCGCCCGGCAGGTGAGGGTTGCCCCGTGGTCACTCGCCTCGGGGACCAGCGGCAGCCACGAGGACGTCACGTCGCCCAGCCGCAGCGACTGTCGCCGACCACCATGAAAAGAGAAGGATGAAGAAGAGTTCGTGTTAAACCTTATGTACATGGATTAAGCAATTACGAAAGTTTCTGGTGCTCATACATAATATACTTTCAGTGACGCCAAAATAAAGATACACCAAAGTTAATATATGATTCTTCTATATCGTAAACCATCTATATATATAAATCTCAAATTTTGTCTGTCTGTGTGTCTGTATGTTCGTTATAGACTCGGCTACAGATGGCCAAAACCCCACATGCCGCACATATTTGGAAGCCTCATGACCAAGCGGAGAACATAGGCTATGTTTCGATGGGCATGGCCGACCCTGGTGGGCGTGGCCAGCAAAAAACAACCTAAAAACGGCTGTGGCTGCTAAACCGTGCGAGATACAGACTTGACACTGTAGTCCAAAATTGTTGGCCGTGATCGACTTGGGGGGATGGAAGATGTTTTGAGGGGCGTGTCCGACCCCGTTGGGCGTGGCAAGCAAAAACAACCTAAAAACAGCTGTAGCGGTTAAACCGTGCGAGATAGAGACTCTGGCTGACTCTGGCTGGGTAATGCTAAGAGGTATCAACATAACACAACATGGCCGCAGGCCCACAGCCCTCCGCAGTAGCTAGGAGAAAGATGCCCGGAGGGCACCCTTTCTGCTAGTATTTAATACAGGACACAAATTTTCCGCATACCTACATATTCTAGCTCCGTTTTTATCTTTATTTTTCCTTTGGAACCCTCGATAAATTTCTATGTGTGGAGGCCACTTTAATCTAAGATACTGTCAGTATTCCTATTGCCACCAGGGTATCCCACTAACACAACTCTGACCTGCCATAGGATATTGCATCTAAGAGTATATAGACTCCTTGGAATACTGTAAATGCATCAAACTCGATTTCACACACACACACACACACACACACACACACACACACACACACACACACACACACACACACACACACACACACACACACACACACACACACACACACACACACACACACACACACACACACACACACACACACACACACACACACACACACACACACACACACACACACACACACACACACACCACACACAACACACACACACACACACACACCACACACACACACACACACACACACACACACACACACACACACACACACACACACACACACCACACACACACACACACACACACACACACACACACACACACACACACACACACACACACACACACACACACACACACACACACACACACACACACACACACACACACACACACACACACACACACACACACACACACACACACACACACACACACACACACTCGAAGACTGGATAAACGTAGATACGACAAGTGCTTGTGGGCCCTTCGGACCCATGTATTGATGTTTGTAGTAGTAGTATATTTTAAACAACTATGTGAGTGCAAACTTCAATCGTGTTGTTGTTGTCGTTGGTCACTGGTCAAAGTGCCTCGGGGTAGACCACCTACCACCACCGTAGCCTGCCTCACCCCAGCCCCACGCTTGTCTCACCCTAGCCCCACGCCTGCCTCACCCCAGCCCCACACCTGTCTCACCCCAGCCCCAGGCCTGTCCTGCAAGCACACACACACACACACACACACACACACACACACACACACACACACACGTACACAAACGGTAGGTACATGAGTCTACGGAATTAGTGAAATGCGGCAAGATGTTACCGCAGAGTTCATTCCTGTAATTTAATCCCTGAAAAGTGTTTTTAGCCCAAAAACCCCCTTCAAAATGATTCAATCGACATGGGACCAAGCCGTTTACCACCTACGATTTATTTGCGATTTTTTGAGCCTACTCTCATCAAAATTGTATTTACAGTTTTGGCTACCCAAAACAGACAGACACACACACACACACACACACATACATACAGACACACGGCTACTCCTATAGTATATTAGAAGACAAGACCATACGAGTATAATTTAGGCCCAGTAGGCCATATCAGGGTAAACACACACACTCACACACACACACACACACACACACACACACACACACACACACACACACACACACACACACACACACACACACACACAACACACACACACCACACCACACACACACACACACACACACACACACACACACACACACACACATTGACACACACGGCTACTCCTATAGTATATTAGAAGACAAGCCCATACGAGTATAATTTAGGCCCAGTAGGCCATATCAGGGTAAACACAAACACACACACACACACACACACACACACACACACACACACAGTGACACACACACACACACACACAGTGACACACACACACACACACACACACACACACACACCACACACACACACACACAACACCCCACACACACACACACACACACACACACACCACACACACACACACACACACACACACACACACACACACACACACACACACAACACACACCACACACACCACACACCACACACACACACACACACACACACACACACACACACACACGAAATCACACGTCCAACTCTGGAGAGATAGAAAACACCAAGGATAAAGGACTAAAGGATAGGCTATTGATAAGTATATTTGTATTAAACTATATCAGAGAAGGAGAAAAGAGGATCAGAGGATAAAAAGAATTATTGCCATTTCATTTCGATAAGCCTTTGGGCAATGACGTTGGTATAACTAACACAAACAAACTGTCGTCTGCTCCAGTGACTACAATAAAGTTCCCTAAATCTAGTTTGACATCTTCAAGTCACTGGTATGGTACAGCATCTAGGGTGGCGAGTAACTCTGTCAAAAAGCACCTACGTTGTTGGAAAAGGTAAATTATGTCTCAGCGTTACCTGCGCGATACGTTTGTCAGCGCGGCAACTCTTTCAGGCAGGTAACAGTCGTGTGATGACGACTTTAGGTTTTCCCTTGATGATGGTACTGTCAATACGACACGACCAGGAGAGAACAAAGACCCCCCCCCCACCAATTGTGGTTCTCTCCACTGACAGCTAGTTTTCTGTTCATCTTAGAGCTTGTCTGATTCAGTCCCTAAACAACTTGACTTTCCGAATAGATTGGGAATCGATGGCATTTAGAGGCTCATGATGATCCGCACACCGACATGAAGACCCCGCTGAGCGCCAGCAGCACTTCAAGGATGCGTAATTTCTGCACGACTTCGCCCGCCCTTCCATCGATCATATTATATACTGCAAGTCTCTCGAAGTCTTTGGCCCGGCATGCGGCACGAGCTGTGTGCTGGCCCTGTGCATAAACAGGGCGGCGCAATGGATGATAGGGTTGACAAGCCTCAAAAGCAAATTGGGAACCGAGCTAGTTATGTGCTCCTCCATCTTTTCTTCTAATGGAAAATGAGCCGAGGCAAAGTGGGGAAGAATGGATTGCAAGCGTTTGTGACCGTCAATCACAAGCACAGAACTGACTTATTCTGCTGTACCTACTTAATGACTAGATAAGTGTTAAAGACTTTGTGTGGAAAAATCCCCACCTATACTAAGACCACAAGATGACATAATCATAATTCTAAAATGGCTTGCGTTTACTTTGACATCTTACGTTTCTTAATCCGCACGAATTTTTTCAGGACGCACTAATACATATGGGGTTGGCTATTAGGAGATTCAGTCCATCTCACACAAGTGAAAGGACCAATGAGTAGAGGTGAACACATACAGATAGCATAATAATAGAGTCATCTTAGATTGAAGGTAAGCCATTGCAGCTCTGCTAAAGCAGCTTGGGAGGAAAAGGCGTGAAAGGGTAAAAAAATGTTTTTTAGAAATTGTATAGAAGAGTAGGGTGTGTCTTGGTGGTGGTGGTGATGGCGGAGACATGAAATCACGCTGAAGAAGAAAAATCTGCAGGAAAAATAAACGGTTTAAGTGAAAGGATAAGATAAGATACTTTGATCCTATCTAGACACTTTGCAAGTACCAACTACAAGGTTATTGACTATACAAAGCGCCACCACACCAGGACGAACTTGGTGGACTCGAACCGCTGACCGAATGCGCAGGGACGCTACATACGCAAGACAACAGCTCCACCAATCGAGCCACCCTGACGGGTTTAAGTGAAAGGAACAGAGAGGAAAGCAACAAACATGTAGGGATAAAAGGAGAAAGAAAAAATATTTTAAGAGAAACTCCGCAACAAAAGGAAGCCGGAGTCCCGCGCCACGCCTGCTGTCACACGAAAAATCTATTGAAGTCTATCGGACTCTTACTTATTGGGAAGAGCAAGACAGTCCCTCGCGACACACACAAAGCCACGCACCTCTTACTTTTCCACAACACACACACACACACACACCACACACACACACACACACACACACACACTGGCGGTCCTCACGCCTACACAGTTGCCTGAGGAACAGCGTCACCGCCTCTCTCCTCTTTGCTATATACAATTTGCCAAAGCTTGGTCGGAAAATGTCGGTGTATATTTTCCCTACAACTTGATCCTCTCAGTCTCTTATCAGGAGGGAGTTAAGACCCTCTGCAAATGATAAGAAAACTTGCCTATAGATGTCTCCTTCCTCTGCTGACTTTATTGGGCGAGGAAAATTCAATAAAGAAATCTTATCCAAATGAAAGATTGCAGGTAGAATGTGGCGGCGGTAACGATGTTTTTTATTTAACCTTTAAGAAGTGGTCTCGCCCTGACCCACAGCCTTCGGCATCGTCCCGTCCCAAACCTCAACGATCCTTTCTGCTCCGTTCCATCCTACTGTCCCGTTCCGCCCCGCAGCCATACCCACAAGGGCCCCACCACTTCCACAACACAACGCTGTAATCACGCTCCCAAGCACATTCACAATCTCTGCAACGCCTTGCATAGCCTCCCACGCTCACCTCATTTGTACTGGGCGCTTCCTGTCACTCCCTGGGGTGTGGCGCCGCTTACACACGGTGCCGGAAAGGGACCATCGTAACCCAGGTCAACACACAATATCAAGAAATTATTTAAAGAGCAGCAACAGTTTCATAACGACCCATTGCATTCTCCTGCCGAGAGCGATTCTTGTTCTGTAGAAGTGAAAACTGGGCGTGATTATGTCAGATTGGTGATTGACAACGCGGACCTGAATAGCCGCCACGAGGATAAGACTGATCCGCGATAATAACTGTACATATATTTGAGCGTGTGGCACTCATTTATATTTAGTTTCTGCCTGTCCCTCGCTTGTAGCTTGTACTTGCCTGGAAATAATCCCAGTGCTTATGTGAGATTTAGGCGACGGCATTATGGGTTTAAATGGCTTTTCCACATCAATAGCAAATGGTATTCACAGACTCTGCTGAGAAATATTTTTGCACTAATTCTTTGATGTGTCTGAGCTGCGGCGAACCAGGGCTGCCCCGGTACACTACCACCCACATGTGCACCATGCAGGACAAAGGAACATCGGCAAAGACTGTAAGACTGTTCCCCGCATCTGATTGTCATCGTGAGACTGGTCATGATCGCTGACTAGTTCCACGATTTTCCTGAGATTAATGCGATTTGTTAGCACAGCCAGTCGTGCATAGGTCGCAAAGCAGATGTGACTGAGCCTTTACAGTAAACGTGAGCCTCATGAGATGGCTGACGCATGCTTAGGGCTGGGCTGCGACGAGAGCTTGGTCTATATAGAATGGTCGACCTACGGGGGAAACCAAAATGAGACGCCTCGGCGCAGTGACGTCACGTGGGGGTAAAGACCCTGGCTCCGACAAGCAAACACCCGCAGTCCAGGCTTGACAGGGGTGATGAGAGGACAGACGGTGCGTCCCGCTTCCCGCTCGCCTCCTCCTTCTCCTCCTCCTTCACATTCTCATTCTTCTCCTATTCCTCCTCTTCATCCTCCACCAGCACAACCTTCATCTACTTCTCCTCCTGCTCCACCACCTCCATTACTCCTACTCCTCCACTTCCAACTACACTTCTACATACCTCCCTTTCTTCTTATGTTGCTGCTACTACAACTACTACTACTCTTAATAGTTATCCTTGTGTCACTATCCTAATAACAGAATCTCCTCTACCACCTCCATTACTCCTACTCCCTCCACCACCGCTCCTCCACTTCCAACTAAACTTCTACCTCCGCTTTCTCCTGTTGCTGTAACTAGCCGGTCATTACAACTACTCTTAATAGTTATCCTAGTGTCACTATCATAATCACATAATTAATAAACGATAAATAGGAAGGAATGCTGCTAGTAATAGGTGTATAGTAATAAGATTATGTAAGAAAATAAGATGTACGATGTAACCACCGAACCACCGACCGATGTGTGCGAACTACCACCACTAATTATTATTATTATTATTATTATTATTATTTCTCCTCCTCCTCCTCCTCCTCCTCCTCCTTATTATGAAGTAGTATTGCTAGTTTCATTTTTTCCTTGATATCATCTACTAAATCAAACCCCACGTCTAACCTAACATAATCTGATTTAAACTAACAATCATTTCTGGCTGTAGCTAAAACGGAAAATTTTCGGTATTATATGTATCGCCATTGGCATGGGGAATTTGGGAAATTAGGATTCAAATTAAGGATGAAAAGATCTGCACGATGATGTAAGCTAAATTTGTTAGTTTTTAGTGCCCAATACCGAAATTATACCAATAATTGGGGTGAGTGGGGAAGAGGGACGTGCTGGCTTGTACGTGTATTTGAATTTGGCGCAGGAAATTCTCGGCAAGTCGGTCGATAAAAGACCGAGTGAGCGGTGTGTGATTTTTTTAAAAAACCTATTGCGATCATGACACCAGCCCCAGACCCAGACCGCCTTCTCGGTCGACAAAATGCCGAGGGGGCCTCAGTGTGAACCACCCTTTAGTTCGCTCTCAAGTCCAACGGGGAGCTGTGGACCACGCGACCCCTGGACCGGGAGGAGGTGGCCCAGTACCGCGTGCCCATCCAGGTGACGGACGGCGTGCCAGGTGAGGAGGGGGGTGATGGTGCTGCTGTTCTCTTCCTCCTCCTCCTCCTCCTCCTCCTCCTCCTCCTCCTCCTCCTCCTCCTCCTCCTCGCATGGATTTCTAAATAAGAGATCCTGCTTAACAAACCTACTCGATTTTTTCAATGTCATTTATTCAAACTGGGACGCTAAAATTCCCTCGGATATAATATACCTTGATTTTCAGAAAGCCTTCGATACAGTTCCCCATAAGCGACTTTTGACCAAGCTAAGGACACATGGCTTAGGAGAGCAGTTATGTTCATGGATTGGCGCTTGGCTTTCAAATCGTAAGCAACGGGTAGTAATAAATGGCGAGGCATCTGATTGGTTAGATGTTACTAGTGGGGTGCCTCAGGGCTCGGTCCTGGGTCCTACTCTTTTTCTGATATATATCAATGATCTGGACTGCGGACTTGTCTCTAAAATATCGAAATTTGCAGATGACACCAAATTAGGCGGTAAAGCATATACTAGAGAAAACTGCGAACTCTTACAACGTGATCTCGACAAAGTACCAGATTGGAGTGATAAATGGTTAAAATTAAATTCCGATAAAGGTAAAGTAATGCATATAGGCAACGATAATCTCAAATATAACTATCAAATGCAAAATAAATAGTTAACTGAAGTACAGCAGGAAAAGGATTTACGTGTCATCATCAGTAACGATCTGAAAACCAGTTTGCATTGCCTAACTGCCAGTAAAAAGGCGAATATGATGTTGGGCTTCATTAAACGCAACTTTGAACATAAAATTCCGAAAGTAATGACACGACTATACACGTCTTTGGTTAGGCCGCACTTGGAATATGCCGTTCAATTCTGGTCGCCTTGTTTCGTAAAAGATCAAGCCAAATTGGAATCAGTGCAAAGAAGAGCAACCAAACAAATTCCATTTCTGCGAAATTCATCTTATGAAGAGAGACTGAGGAAACTTAATATGTTTTCCTTAAAGGATCGTAGAATCCGTGGGGACTTGATAGAAACCTTTAAGATCCTAAAAGGATTTGATGTCATTAATCAAGAGAACCTATTCGAACTTTCTCCTCAAGTGACAACAAGAAATAACGGTTTAAAAGTAAACGGTCAACGTTGCATCACAGATCTCCGTAAAAATTATTTCAATGTTAGAGTTGTTGATCGATGGAACAAGTTACCAGAAAATGTTGTCGAAGCCAGCACAATAACTACATTTAAAAACAGACTTGACGCACACTGTAAAGTAAATGGGTATTGATAGTGCCTTGCGAATTCATATTATAGTCCCCCGGATCGATTAGTGATAGTGATAGTTGTAGTTAGTATATTGCATATCCCATCATTCTTCACTACGAAACATCCATGTTCCTATCTTCTTTAGGGACATGGTATCATTTTCCAACTGTTCCTCTTACATGTAGTTGATAGTTAGTAGTATGTAGTACAACAGATACCCTAGTTATGGACCAATGGGTTTCCTGGTGCCTGTTATTCCTATGTATTCCTCCTCCTCCTCCTCCTCCTCCTCCTCCTCCTCCTCCTCCTCCTCCTCCTCCTCCTCCTCCTCCTCCTCCGCACCACCCGTGAACTTCCACACTGAGCCTACACCAACACTACATTGACCTCATAACACACACAGATAGCCCCGAGTTAACGGTTACCACTACTACTCTCGACCTGTGACGGCTGTGGTTCAGTTAGGGTCCTGACATTTAGTGACCACCATCGGGATTTAAGGTACCAGGGTCACTGCTGCAGGAGGCATTGAAGTGTACGGCGTCCTACATGAAAGTACACAATCCGCAGTGGATTGAACGGAGCTGGGCCTGATTGACTGCTGCTCCCAAGAAAGCGCCAGGCAAGGCTGCCGCACCACCCTTGAACCTCCACACTGTGTTCACACCATTACAAACACACTAACATGACCTATCTATCAGCACTAAACCTACCCACACAAC
>JACEEZ010017984.1:35000-47577 GCA_016584305.1 Chionoecetes opilio
TGAACTACCTCGTGTAGGTCTCATGGCCTCTTGTAGCTTCCTTATTTTCTTATGTTCTTATGTTTTCTCCGACAGACGAAAACACAGCCAGACAAGCACAGGTGCAGGAGCTTCACATGTCTCTCATAACGCGCCCCACGATGACCTGACGAGTGGCTACGTGTGCATGGCAGGGCAACACTGAGGCTTATGCCGCTCACCGATCTTGGTTTTTTTTCTGTCGTAACAATGATTGCCCTGAAATCATGAGAGGTCGCCGAATCCCCCTGAAATCTCACTCAACAATTTTCCATCTCCAATGGAAAACTTTCTTAAGTCACCCAAAAATTAGCAACAATAGTGCCGGGTAATTACATGCCGAAATTATTTGAGTCAGCGTTTGGAAAGAAAGTGAATTCATAATTACCAAGACGCTACGCTAATTTCCTTGAAAAAATGGTTCGCAAAAAATATGCACAATGTGTAAAATTTTGTTTACAAAAGTTATTTGAGTTTCACAATGACATTTCTCCGTATTTTAAATTCGCGAGACAAATTTAATGAAATAATTCCATACAATAAAGTGAATTTTTTTTTTTTTTTTTATTTACATTTGTGCCTATAGCGCCAAATACAGTTATCACAATCATGTAATACCAAATGACGCGGCAAATTGATCACATCCTCCTGTAACAAATCTGGCGAATTTTTTTTTAGAAGTTTTACCTAGAATGCACTCTCTCCGAGGTATCAATATACGTTGGATGGCTAGATTCAATAGGAAATAAACTTCGATTTCATTCATTTCATACCCAACCAGAATGATCAGTTCTTGACGGCAATATAAAAATCAGCAATATTATATTCAACACATTTGTTACTAGTAATACTTCAGGGTGAATTTTTCCTATTTCCGGATGACAGTGTATCCAACGTGCAAATCTCTGATCTAAATCAAAGTATCATCTCACATTCTTGACAAAAGCTATTCTGGTTGAAACGCCTTGTATGACTTTTTCGAGTGTACATCTCTCTTCTCTCTCTCCTCCTCTCTCTCCTCTCTCTCTCTCTCCTCTCTTCTCTCTCTCTCTCTCTCTCTCTCTTCTCTCTCTCTCTCTCTCTCTCTCTCTCTCTCTCTCTCTCTCTCTCTCTCTCTCTCTCCCTCTTCTCTCTCTCTCTCTCTCCTTCTCTCTCTCTCCTCTCTCTCTCTTTTCTCTCTCTCTCTCCTCTCTCTCCTCTTCTCTCTCTCTCTCTCGTCCCGCAACCTGAGAGCACTGCCGGCGTTCACCATGGGCGGGAATGTTATCCCTCACTGCATGCAGTACACATACCTAGGCGCACCAATCCGGGTCACCCCAGCCATACCCGCACGGCAACGGATTCACCCCTTCGTGGTAAACCTTCTTGATCGTGTGCAGCCTCGCTTCGCCCCTCTCAAGTGGCTTGCCAACAATACCACAGGTGTGTCTATCCCTCTGGCGAGGACCCTTTACATCCTGTTTCTTCGGTCAGTTGTTGACTATCTGTCCCCTGCCCTTAGTCAACTTCCCAGAAAAGCACTAGAGCCTCTTGAAAAATTTCAAAATCGAGTCATGAGGTTTATCCTAGGGTGTCCTCTCTCCACTCGCATAGTCAACATGCAGTCTGAGCTCGACCTGCCCCCACTTATGGAGAGGATTTATGCCAATGTGACCTATCTCTCTGTCAAGTGTCTCCACTCCCCCTACCTTGCTCAGCACTTCTCTGCTGTCATCAGAACATCGCTCGACCCAGACGCACCCAGACTCCCACTTCGACCTGGTGGCCACAACCTCATCAATGCAGTGTGCAACAACCTTCGTGGCCTTGATATTACTGTCCCCGAGGAGGCAGCTGTCCCTGGCTTACCACCGTGGCGGGTTCCTCTCCCTATTGTCACTTTTACACCGACCTCCAAAGACGTCCCTCCCCTCCTGCAGAAACAATTAGCCCTGGAGACCATCGCCGATGTGTCTACGTCAGTCCCCGCTGCAACCAACATCTATGTTGACGGCTCACTGCAGGCAGACGGGAGTGCAGCGTGTGCCATGTTCTCTCCCACCATGGAGCCGCCTGGGGAGGATGAATGGCTCGGCCGTAGGCTACCTAACTCATCGAGCTCCACCTTCTGCGAACTTCACGGCATCCTGGATGCAGTAACTCTACTTGTTCAACGACGAGCGAATGGGGTAATAGTCTGTGACTCCCAGTCGGCTCTTTACGCCCTCTCCTCGCCAAGACCCAGCTGTGGCCGTGTTGTACGAGACATACTGTGTCAACTCACCATCGCCCACGATGCCTCTCTTGTCGTGTTCTTCGTGTGGACGCCTTCTCACATCGGGCTGGCTGGTAATGACACAGTGGATCGACTTGCCAAGGCGGCCTGTGCGCTGGGCTTGGATGATGCGAATGCTGTGCCCTCCCTCCGCTGCCTTCGAAACAGCATATACTCAGCTGCTCACGCCATAACTGTGCATCGCAGGGACGCAGACAGGGCCACCAGTGTGTCCATACAGCACCATGCCAACTTTCTTCGGTGCAAACACAAGTATCGCCGACATGGGCTCATGGTACGTCGGCACAATGTTGTCAGTGCTCGCCTCAGGTTGGGGTACCGGCCAGTGTGGCAGGTCTCCCAAGCAGAGGACGTGCCACACTACTCCTCCTGTAAACTGTGTAACCGTCCCAACACCAACACCCTTGACCACTACTGCCTTCAGTGCCCCACAGTGACAGACTTATGACCACGGGGGCAGAACTTTATTCAGATTTGTACACATTTACTCTCGAATGATAACCTGGAGGTCCTTCTTGCTCGCCATCCACATTTTGGTGGCTGTTGATTGTACATATACTTTGTTCTTTTGTGTGTGCGTTTGTGTGTGTGTGTGTGTGTGTATATGTGTGTGTGTGTGTGTGTGTGTGTGTGTGTGTGTGTGTGTGTGTGTGTGTGTGTGTGTGTGTGTGTGTGTGTGTGTGTGTCTGTGTATACGTGCGTGTGTGTGTGTGTGGGTGTGTTCAACGTGCCCTATGAGACACGAGTCCTCTGTAACTAATCCACGGCCATGCCTGTCACTAGGTCTGTCGCCTTCGGGCGTAATAATTGATTAAATAATCTCTCTCTCTCTACCCGTCAGGGTGGCTCGGTTGGTAGAGCTACGGGCTCGCGTGTAGCGTCCCTGCATTCGGTCAGCGGTTACGAGCCCACCAAGTTTGTCCTGGCGTGGTGGCGCTTTGTATAGTCAATAACCTTGTAGTTGGTACTTGCAAAGTGTCTAGATAGCATCAAAGTATCTTTTCTCTCTCTCTCTCTCTCTCTCTCTCTCTCTCTCTCTCTCTCTCTCTCTCTCTCTCTCTCTCTCTCTCTCTCTCTCTCTCTCTCTCTCTCTCTCTCTCTCTCTCTCTCTCTCTCTCTCTCTCTCTCTCTCTCTCTCTCGTATATGCCGTTTCACTCATGAGTAAGTGGCTTATGCAAGACCAAGGACCCTGGGTGACCACTTGTAAGCGGCTCAGGAGTGACTGGACATCTGTTGTGCTGATAGGCCAGACGCATTCTCGGTGTGGAAAGTTCAGTGGAATGTTCCTTTGATGATGAGACAACCCTTGATGAATGTTGCTATGGTAGCGGTCGGTATCACGCGTTGTAGGACGCATCTTGACTATAATGCAAGCCAGTTTCATCATATGCCGCCCCTCATACAATAACAAAAAAGAATACTCGCCTCAGCATAGCACAGTATTTATTTTTATGTAATATTTTTACTTTGTTATTCAAATGTCTTACAATGAAGAATCTCCCTTTTTGAACGATGAATGTCAGTCGATGGATTCCTCAAATGGGTCATGGAGAGATTTTGGACGCGTTACTGCGGCCCACCTGTGCTCTCTCTCTCTCTCTCTCTCTCTCTCTCTCTCTCTCTCTCTCTCTCTCTCCTCTCTCTCTCTCTCTCTCTCTCCTCTCTCTCTCTCTCTCTCCTCTCTCTCTCTCTCTCTCTCTCTCTCTCTCTCTCTCTCTCTCTCTCTCTCTCTCTCTCTCTCTCTCCTCTCACACACACCACACACACACACACACACACACACACACACACACACACACACACACACACACACACACACACACACACACACACACACCGTCGAGTGGCCTAAGAACACCCACATGCCCTGCCCATCAACTCTCCCTTCGATTGCGAGTGCATCGGAGGACACAGGGGGGCGGCATGAGCCTCTAATCACAGGCGTCACTATAAGAATCCTGCCTGCGCCACCACGGGCGAGGACCAACCATCATCAGAGCCCTCAAGTGAACCTCCAGAGCCTACCATCCGAGCCCTGGATCACCACTGCCTACAGGCGCTATAGGCACAAATGTAAACAACAACAACAACAACAACAACAACAACAACAGCAACAACAACACACACACACACACACCTTAAAAATGAATCATATGTTTAACAGGTGACAAACCATTCTTGGTCGTGAATGGTATCACAAAATATTACCCATAACTCTTTGCCGTCTGGCGTTATCTAAGGCGAGTATGCATGTTCCTATGTTAACTTATCAATTAATGTATTAACTCAGTTATCGATAAAGTGTTTGTTAATGCGTGACCCTGCAAGCGTGCGTTTCTCAAGTTTTACCAAACATCGCCATTTTGGTTTCGCTCCATGTTTTGATGTACTAGGAATCTAAATCAGCAAGGGTGAGCTTCCGCCCCTCTGTGCCTCAACCTTGTCTGCATCACGCTGCTGAGGAGCCGTGGCTGCCTCACTTACCTAACGACGCCTCTGTCACAGAATGTGCGAAACTTTTGAAGAAAAAAAAGGTTCAAAACTGTCAATACCATTCTTCCAAGGCCTTCAACCTTTCAGCAGCGTCAGTACACACGCGGTGACTGAGGGGCACCAGCAGCGTCAGTACACACGCGGTGACTGAGGGGCACCAGCAGCGTCAGTACACACGCGGTGACTGAGGGGCACCAGCAGCGTCAGTACACACGCGGTGACTGAGGGGCACCAGCAGCGTCAGTACACACGCGGTGACTGAGGAGGGGCACCAGCAGCGTCAGTACACACGCGGTGACTGAGGGGCACCAGCAGCGTCAGTACACACGCGGTGACTGAGGGGCACCAGCAGCGTCAGTACACACGCGGTGACTGAGGGGCACCAGCAGCGTCAGTACACACGCGGTGACTGAGGGAGGGGCACCAGCAGGCAGTCTTGTCAATCTGCAGGAATTTCTTAGCAAGATGATACTGCAGCACACTTTGCATAGGTTCACAATTTCTTGTTTCTCATGCACTCTTCCTCTGTCTAAACTCGTCAGTTTTTCTCCGTTTTAACCTGGAGCGCCAATGTGCCGGCCGACCATAAAGCTGCGGCGGGCAACGCTGGTGGCCATTCTGCTGTGAGCGGCACAGCACCGCCGGTTGGTAATGTTGGGCTGGGGCGTGGCCGGCCCGCATATTCCCGTTCTCTAAGCCAGTATGTGGTTTCCGAGTGAAGGCGTTTGGCTTTGCTGCAAAACTAACCATAGGATTTTCTCGAAAATACCCTCATTGTAAATCCCACACAAAGCTACAAGGTGACTAGGAAAATCTCACCTACCCTATATATCCGTAACCTAACCCGACGTGTTCAAGAGTAAACGCCACATACTCTTCCAGAAAACGGGAATATACGGCCGGGCCGCATATTTCCCAACTGTGTACTACTCCGGCACTCCGATTCAAGTGTCATTAATTGAGGAGTTTTAAGGCAGACCCAAAGAAAACGCGCGCGCAGCAACACGCCGTATGGTGGAAGAAACTTGCTTTTACTCTGTCCTACGTAAGTATAGCCTGGGTTTTATATGTTTATTTGTTGTGTATTTACATATTTTGTTAAGATAATAGCAGCAAACGAACGCAAAAGGCGTAAAAGATGTGTTTACGGGGATAAATAAGCTGAGAACGGCTCAAACAGATATTTCAAAACCATATATCGAAAAACTAAGTCCAGATTCGTGATCAGCACGTACGAAAGCTAATAGGAACCAAGTGTCATCAAAATCTGGTGGATTTTATTTCTGGCCAAATACCAAAGTTTTGTAAAGGTCAAAAAACGTATTATATCTCAAAAACTTGATTTGCTAAGAAAGAACAGATAAATGCATAGGGTAGATCTCGTTAAGCTGGACATAATTTATTCACGTCAATTTTCGTCTAGGATCAATAGTTTCATTGTAAAATGGATAAAACCAAATCAAGCCAGATTTTTTTTTTATTTTGCAGCCCAAAATCAAGATTACCAAAGATTAGCAAATCAAGTTTTTGAGATATAATAAGTTTTTTACCTTTACAAAACTTTGATATATTGGATTATTTATTGATGAAATTTTAATCTGTTAATACCAGAGGGACCACAGTCGCAAGCTGAATCGTTTATACTCTATTATACCGTTTTCGCTTAGCTGCTACGGTTCTTGAGATATCAATTTGAGATATCTCTTTGAGAAAATGTGTTTTTCACAACATTTTCCAACGACATTTGCCTTCAAAATATGGCCAAATTTCTTATTTCACCAGATTTTGATGACACTTGGTTCCTATTAGCTTTCGTACGTGCTGATCACGAATCTGGACTTAGTTTTGAGATATATGGTTTTGAAATATCTTTTTGAGCCGTTCTCAGCTTATTTATCCCCGTAAACATATATTTTACGCCTTTTGCGTTCGTTTGCTGCTATTATCTTAACAAAATATGTAAATACACAACAAATAAGCATATAAGAACCCAGGCTATACTTACGTAGGACAGAGTAAAAGCAAGTTTCTTCCACCATACGGCGTGTTGCTGCGCGCGCGTTTTCTTTGAGTCTGCCTTAAAACTCATAATTTTCTCACACTTGAATCGGAGTGCCGGAGTGGTACGTACACAGTTGGCGAATATGCGGCAGGCCCGGCTGGCGGCAGGAAGAAGGTATAGAGAGAAGCAGAGAAAGCAAAGGTGAATGCGATTTAAAAAGAACAAAAACTTGTTGTACACCATGAAGAGCCGAGCCGTGTTGTTTAGTCTCATAAGCCAGGCCTGGGTCCGGCTATTCTCCCACCATTCCTGGGACATCCGAGCTGCTTGCTGTGTTACGCGACTCAGCACTAATTTTGGGAATGCAGAGTTTTCTTATTCAGCAGTTTTGTGAGGGAGGACGTGAGCAGCTGAGGTAGTTGCGTGTCGGCTGTCAACGGTTGTGGTGCTCGAACACAAGGTCATAACTGGAGTCGTAAGATCAGCAGCTGGCAGCCCTGTGATCCTCACAATGTTACTGATTCAGTGTAACACATGCAGGGGACAAGTATCGGGACGAGTGGTTTGCAGCATTAAAGGCTCTTGGTCAAGTCCGGCCTTTTTTTTTTTTTTTTTTTTTTACATCACAGGGACCTGGCCAAGGGCACAACAAAAATGGGTAACACAAAGCCCGCTTAGTTGCCAGTCCCTATAAAGAAGACAGTAAGAGAATACAATAAAAACAAAGGGGTAGGCCAATTTAGTTCGGGAGGTGTTTTGTTACTCTTCTTTTGAAAAGATTTAAGTCATAGGAAAGTTGAAAAATAGAAACAGGAAGAGAATTCCAGAGTTTACCAGTGAAAGGGATGCAAGAGTAAAGATACTGATTAACTCTTAAATAAATTATGTCATAAAATCACCACGAGACCATGTCTATGTAATGCACCACACGATGGTGCCTGACCTTTCTGTTAATGCCACTATAAAATCAACACATGCAGGTGTCATCACATAACTGGCTTCCTAGATCACGTCAGTGTGAATAAAGCTTCAGGGCCGTGCTGAAAAATAGAGCAAACAGCAGATGGTTCTTGCAGCAGCCGAGCACCGAATATGGCGCAAGATCGCAACAGGTTTGCCATTACACAGTAATGAGGCTATTTATTGGTCTGCTTCCTGCATACACATCTCTGTATTTATCACGTGTGATATATTTTTAAATGTCAGTCCCCGCTCAAAAACGGTGCCATTGTAACAAGATAGGAGCACGCTGCTGTTTGCAGGTGGCATTGGGCCAAACAGTAGTTGCTTATTGCCTGCACCAAATAATTCATCTTGACGTTATTGCCCTCAGACATTATTGTTAACTACATCATGATTTCTCGAATTCTCAACCGAGCTCATGTGGCACAGTATACAAATAATCACTATTGATAGATATCAAATACAAAAACATTTTCTTCATGCTTGCAATCACATATATACCTACTAGGGTCTATAAAACCTTTTCTTTTCGGTGTCCTCGTGGAGACAACGGGACAAACCATCGGCCCACAGGGAGTCACCCGAGAGCCTGTGCCCCGTCAAGCGTTGCAAAGGATGCATACTCGCAAACAAGGCAGCGAATTAACTCTTAGTGACACGCGTTTCCTCTTGTTTTTAAGAAAAATGTACAAACAACACTGATTCACTAAACACGACCAAGTAATGCTGTATCGAGCGAACCCAGTCCCCATTACGCCTGCGAAATGAGGATACTTCCGGGAATACGTAGTTGACACGGCGGCCATACATGCGCTCAAGGCCAAGAGAGGGGCCTTAGCTCTTTCTTGGCCTTGCATGCGCTGACCTTCTGGCGGGACAAGAGCACCACCTTCAAGCAGACAGCCCACAGACGGCGATCCTCCCGTTTGTTTCCTGCCATGTCTTGTGCTGCTTCGGCGGGTAAAATAATCCTC
The DNA here is from genome assembly GCA_016584305.1 of Chionoecetes opilio. Classification (NCBI taxonomy): domain Eukaryota; kingdom Metazoa; phylum Arthropoda; class Malacostraca; order Decapoda; family Majidae; genus Chionoecetes; species Chionoecetes opilio. Next base: position 43,727 of record JACEEZ010017984.1, read on the forward strand.
GAAATTTAGCAAAAAATGGATTTACTAAACAAACGTTCTTTTCCGTTGTTTTCAATGACATAAATCAGGAGAGGATACAAAAGACCGTAAATGGAGACTAGGGTAAGAAGAGGCAAAAGGGAGTTGAAAGGGGAAGAGACGACCGCTATTACCGGAGGAATTCGGTCCTTCGCGCTCTTTCTCTCTCTCTCTCTCTCTTACCCTTATGTGAGGAGGGAATGCAGTCTTTGTACTGGTAATATGTGTGTGTGTGTGTGTGTGTGTGTGTGTGTGTGTGTGTGTGTGTGTGTGTGTGTGTGTGTGTGTGTGTGTGTGTGTGTTTGTGCGTGCGCGTGTGTGTATGTGTGCGTGTGCACGCGCGCGTGTGTGTGTATGTGTGTGTGTGTTTTGTGTGTGTGGTGAAGGTCACAATCCAGGCAAACAACATCGTCTTTACTGTGTTGTTTTGTTAAGTGAGTGAGATGGAGTGTCTCGTTTTGCCTGCAAGCACCCACCCACCCGGCCCGTGGTCAGAGGGACGCAGGCACCGCACAACACACTATCATTCCAACATTCATGCTTTTACTCCTACACTTGCCACCTACCGCTTTGTGTCGCGTTTGATGCCAGATTATACCGTATTACTCATCACCACCAGCACCACTACTTCTTATATTACTTCATCCACTGTCATCACCACTACTGCTACCACCACCACGACTATCTCTACGACCACTCACCCTCATCGCGATTATCATCACCATATCCTCACCATTCCTATCTCTGTCGTCATCCACAATACCTCCATCGCTACTATCACCATCATCACCACCAATATAATCACCATGATTGCGCCACCACCATCTGTCACCCGCATATACAGCATGTTTGTTATGATTTGATGACAACCACCACCACCACCACCACAAGAATAACACCAACAATAAAAACAACAACATTCACCACTTTCATTTATGGAGGTCGACGGCTCTACCCATTTCTTGTATTTCTAAATAGCAACTCTGGGGAGACGAAAATAAATAATAATGGTGGGAGGGTTTGTGTACGCTGGGTTGAGTTAATGCCCTCACGAGATGCATTTATCAGAGGCGCCGCTATAAAAAAAATTGTTATTGAGCACAGGAACTACCACGTGTAGGTCTCATGGCCTCTTGTAGCTTCCCTATTTTCTTATGTTCTTATGTACCTTACTCGTCTCTCTCTCTCTCTCTCTCTCCTCTCTCTCTCTCTCTCCTCTCTCTCTCTCTCTCTCTCTCTCTCTCTCTCTCTCTCTCTCTCTCTCTCTCTCTCTCTCTCTCTCTCTCTCTCTCTCTCTCTCTCTCTCCCTCCATACGTGTCTCGCCCTATATTTACCATTGTTCGAGTATGTTTGATTTTTATATGCATTTGAATGCTTTATTTGACCACTCGATGATTGCAGAAAGATTTAGGTTCCCCTCGGGAATAGAACTCGCAACACCGAGTTCGCCACTTGCAGGCGCTATAGCCACTCTGCCACTGCCTCCCTGAAGTATTTACAAGTATCCACTTATAATATGCGTATATATGTATGCTCGTGTGGACACACATTCATACACTCTGGGTCAGTGAATGACATCGCGAGGCGCCATATGTGGTCCCTCTTTCGAACCCCACTCAAGGCTCGATATTTTCCACTGACAAAAGCGGGCAGTTGATTATCCCCTTAAGTAAAGGAATTGATTGGGTTTGTGTAGTGTTTGAGGTCCAAACATTATCTAAAGATCGTTCTCTATGAATTTCACACTCCCTGCCGAAAGGGTGATAGTTAGCTATCGCGAGCCCAGCGTGTGATCAAGACCAGGGTGAATAACGTAAACGCACACACACACACACACACACACACACACACACACACACACACACACACACACACACACACACACACACACACACACACACACACACACACACACACACACACACACACACACACACACACACACACACACACACACACACTAACAAAAAAAGCTACAATAACATCAACACCAACAACAAACACGAAACAAAGCCTTAATGTATGCCTGCAATAAACGTTATTTTTCCATCGTATCCTGTCACATAAATAAAAGTGTCTCGTACCAATTTTTGTTGTCCTTATATTAGCAAAGGTCCAATCTTAACGGGTGGCACAAAAAGGAGTGGCATAAATTCAGCATGCACGCGAGGGCTGGAGCAATACTCTGTAATGGGAGGCTTGGCTGGTCGACAGTGAGACGAGAGGCGGGGAGGCAGAGGAAAAGGGCAGGAATGAACGGTGTTAAGAGCATTAGTTGATGGTAAGGGTAGGAGGTAGGGAGAGTTTAAGGGACTATTAGAGGTGTGGAAGCAGAAGGTCGGTGAAGGTGTGAAGATGGTGACAGCAGGGAGATGAGGTACGATGAGTACGGTGAGCTGGTGAGAAAGGAGCGAAGAGGTAGCGAGTTGTTTAGCGTAGAGAGAGAGAGCATGGTATTGAGAGGGTTGGAGTTATGTACTGAGAGAGAGAGAGGGAGAGAGAAAGGAGGCAGAGACGACCGGAGTTAAGAGAGAAGAGGAGGAGAGAGGAGAGAGGAGAGAGAAGAGAGAGAGAGAGAAGGAGAGAGAAGAGAGAGAGAGAGAGGAGAGAGAGAGATGAAAGAGGAGAGAGAGAGAGGAGAGAGAGAGAGAGAGAGAGTGAGAGAGAGAGGAGAGACGAGAGAGAGAGAGAGAGAGAGCGAGAGAGAGAGAGAGAGAGAGAGAGAGAGAGAGAGGAGAAGAAGAGAGAGAGAGAGAGAGAGGAGAAGAGAGAGAGAGAGAGAGAGGCAGAGAGAGAGAGAGAGAGGGGGGGGGGGGCGTGCAGGTAAAGTTAAGTCTAGATTGATTTGATATGGTTAGATCACGACATGAGAGGTACATCAATACGGCGCACGAAAAGTTTTTCTTACACAATAAATATAAAACAAAAATGTACTCATATTTAAAATAACTCCCTCCTTTAACTCATTGTCTTTAATCTTTAAATCCTTTCTTTCTGCATTTTTTACTGTCTTCTATACAGAGACTGGCAAACAGCAGGATTTTTGCTACTGTTATTTTTTTGCCAATGGCCATTATTTTTGATGAAAAAAAAAGGGGGGGGGGGCTTCGCCTGGCACGCTGCTGTAGAATTGTTAACATTTTTGTGAACGTTTATGGATAGGTTGATGCCTCAGGACTCATCATTGCAGTACTGCTGCCGCCCTGTCAATGTCGAAAAATAGTTGTAATATAAAACAAAAATAGGGACAATACAATTAAGAACCAAACTCCGATTCACCGACCTAATAAGCGTCAACATAGTTATACAGATCTAATAAGCGTCAACATAGTTATACAGATCTAATAAGCGTCAACATAGTTATACAGATCTAATAAGCGTCAACATAGTTATACAGATCTAATAAGCGTCAACATAGTTATACAGATATCTTGTTTTGATCTACTTTTGAATTTAATATCCATGAAACTTTCGTTTCAAAACTACTCAAAGAGTAGAAGAAAAGTGATAAGTTTCATTGACATTCCCATTTTCTTGTCCACGCGAGTCGTATTCGCGATAGCCAGTTTCACCCTCCCGGAGTGAGCTTGGAGTTCATTATGAGATGACCGATCTTAAGGTAATGCTGGGTCCTCACACACCACACACGCCCATCCCCTTGCTCAAAGGGGACAGTAACCGCCTGAATTTGTCAGTGAAAAACTCCCGGGGGTTAGCGAGGATTCAAACCGGCTAGACACAGAATGGTATACCAAAGCTCTATTTACTGTACCTTGTGTGTGCGTGTGTGTGTATTTACCTAGTTGTAACATACAGGAAAAGAGCTATGTTT
>JACEEZ010017985.1:0-21963 GCA_016584305.1 Chionoecetes opilio
TCCTCCCTCTCCTCTCCCTCTCTCTCTCTCTCCCTCTCTCCCCCTTCCTCTCTCCTCTCTCCTCTCTCTCTCTCTCGTTTCTCCTCTCCTCTCTCTTCTCTCTCTCTCTTTCTCTCTCTCTCTCTCTCTTCTCTCTCTCTCTCTCTCTCTCTCGCTCCCCCCTCTCCTCTCTCCTCCCCCTCTCTCTTCTTTTCTGTCTCCTCTCTCTCCTTTCTCTCTCTTCTCCCCTCTCTCTCTCTCTCTCCCCTCTCTCCTCTCTCCTTCCTCTCTCTCCTCTCTCTCCCCCTCTCTCTCTCTCCTTTCTCTCTCTCTTCTCCCCTCTCTCTCCTCTCTCTTTTGCGGGGTGTCTCTATCAATGACACCCAGTTAATTCCACAGGCGTGTCAACATCACAAGACTTAATGTTTAGGGCAACAACACAAAAGAAAGCCAACTTTTTTACGGGAAGGCTATTTTAAACGCCAAAAAAAAGCCAAATTTTATGTTTATAAAAACAGGACTTTTGTCACAATTCCCCCTGACATATGTAGCATTTTTGAGGGGAATCTATTACCCCTCAAATCATTAAAAAACTTGGGCATCCTTTGAAAACCTACGTTTAATAACACTTACGCATTATCCAGGAAAACTTATGGAACCTTGTCCCATAAACAGACTCCGAGACTATTTTAACCAGACACCAGGTCTCAATATACATCCTGGTCCTAATAACTAAAATTATGGCAAAAGTTTTGGGGAGCACCCAACATAAAAATAAAAACGTTGAAAAGGCCCCCAAATTTTTTGCGCAAAAGTTGCTTTAGGAGGGCTGAAAAGCCACATGTCCACCCTACTTAAAAGACCTTTGGATGGCTGAAAATAAATAAAAAATATCACTTTGGCTGGGAGTACCGTGTCAAATTTAAAATAGATACCGACTGGTTTTTTTCATGCCCAAAAGGAAAATTGTACAAACCCCCCGTCAACACTGACAACACCAACACTCCGGGCCAAAAATTTGCCAACACATTTTGGGGGGAAAAGGTCCCTTCATGTGGCTGGACCTGCTTTCTGGAACAGCTTGCCAAGCCAGTTTAAATCCCCCTCCTTGCCCCTTTTAAAAGTCACAAAAAAAATCACCTTTATGTAAACAATTCTTACTCAAATTTTTTGACTCCATAACCAAAATGTTTTTTATCAAAAGAAACCCCCTTTTTTTTATAACTTTTATTGTATGTTTTTTATTGAAACTTTTGGAAATCTTCTTTTTATTTATGTTTTCATTAGGATTTTAATGTTTTACAATTTTTTTTTTTTTTTCTAATATTTTAGTTGAAATATGACCATGTTCAGTGTTCACCTTTAACACTTGTTATCTTATTCAGAATAGTAAGCTCATTACTATGTTAAAAGTAGTTTAACTAAAATAAAATTCTATTCTATTCTTTTCATTCTTTCTGTTCTCTCTTCTCTCTCTCCTCTCCGGTCCTCTCTTTTTTCCTCTCTCTCTCCCTCTCTCTCTCTCTCTCCTCTCTCTCTTCCCCTCTCCCCCTCCTTTTTCTCTCTCTCTCTCTCTTTCTCTCTTTTCCTCTCTTTTTTCTTTTGCTTTTCGTCTAGGGTTTTAAAGTCTCGTTGTTTTTTTTCCCTTTTTTTACATATTCGGGTTGATTAAAAAATCTTCTGTCTTCAATAAAGGGGAAGAGGAGAGAGAAAAGAGAGAGAGAGAGAGAGAGAGAGAGAGGGGAGAGAGAGAGAGAAGAGAGAGAGAGGAGAGAGAAGAGAAAAGGAAGGAAAAAAAAGGGGAAAAAAAAAAAAAAGGGGGGAAGGGGGGGAAAAAAAAGGGGGGGGGAAAAAAAGGGGGGAAAGGGGGTAGGAGAGATTTTTTTCATTTATTTTAGCCCCAAACTTTATACATGTAAAAAAAACATTCAAAATTTAAAAATTGGCTGAGCCGTTGGAGAAAACTCTCTTAAAAGGGCTCCAAATATAACACACTTGGGATATCTAATTAATTAAAAAATACAAAAAAACCATAGATAAAAATACGAAAATTACCCCAAACACATGGGGACAAATACGCACACATACACTGAGTAATCCACCACACCCTACCATATGAAAAAATACACACACTACCAATTTCAAAAATACAGCAAATCCACCCCAATACCAAAAGGAAAATACACACACAACACATACCGAATACACATACATATACATACGAGTAAATATGCCCACATAAAATTCCCACTACGAGAAAAATACGCATACACCACCTACGAGCAAATACGCATACCAAAAAACGGCAAATACCATACCCAAAATACGAGCAAATACGCATCACCACATACGACAATACCAAACACACATACGAGCAAAACCTACACACACATAGGCAAATACGCAACACACACTACGAGAAAAATACCATACACAACATACGAGCAAAACGCATAATAAACTACGAGTACAAAGTAATACACATAAAAACACAAATTTATTCTGTTTACTGTTGCTGGTTTTGGAAAAATAAAGGGGGCTTTTTTTGGACAATTTTTTAAAAACTAGTAAAGGTAGGTTTTGTTTTTAAGCCCAAACGGTAATTCTTTCCATATTTTCGCGCCGTATACACGATCATGTTTGTGTTGGTTTGAAAGTACGTTAACCCTAAGCATCAAACCTTTATCTTATCTTTCATTAATGCGAACCGAAAAAAAGTTTTTTCTATCAAATTATGAAAACTTTATAGACAAAAAGAGCACAAAATATATTTTATTTAATTTATCTTTAGAAATTTGGCATTTAAAACGTTGTTATGTTTCAATCTTTTTTTTTCCAAATTGTTCTAATTATCTTTTTTTGTTAAAAAAATAGTGATTTTATATTTAGAAGGTGGGCACACTGGCCCAACTGGTTACAATTAAATGTTGGGTAAACAGAGTGTGGTAGACTGCGCAGTGCCCCCTTTTGGGTTGGGTGCGGGTGATGCAAGATGCCACTCATTTTATTTACTTTAAAAATTTAGTTCTTTATGTCCTTCCAAAGATTTTTATTATCAAAGTTCCCCTAGGTTTTTGTACTTAAAACTTTTTTTATTTCCATGTTTTAATTTTTAAATTTTTCTCAAATTGGTGGTTTTGTTTTATTTCTTTTTAAAAATCTGTAATTGTTTTTTTCAAAATTGGTGTTTAATTTATTCTTTTTATCCTTTTTTTGTGTACTTTATTTAAATTTCTTCATTACTGTGAAAAATCAAGACACGTAATCTGGGGGCTTTTATATAATGTTTGGTCCTGCAAATAAAATAATTTTAAATGATGTCTAAAATTTTATGTCGTTAATATATAAAAGGAAAAGAAAGGGGTCCAATATGGATCCTTGAGGCCACCAGAAAAAAAATTTTAAAGAGTAATGAAGACATTTTTGTACTGGACATACTGCTTACGATTACTTAAATTTTAATTAACCATCTTTTCGTTTTTTCCTCTGATGCCGAATGCTATAATTTGTTTAATGGGGATTGGTGATCCCTGTGTAAAAGCCTTTGGGAAAAGTCAAAAAATGTTGCACATTAAATTTCTTTTGTCAAAAGATGTCAAAGTTCGTTGTAAATAAATTAATGCTTTTTTCGTGGTCTGCCCTGTCTAAAAAATCATGCTGCGCTTCTGTTAAAAATATTGCGGTTTGACAAAAAGCTAATTTTTCTTATGCCTTAATTTTTCAGTAATTTTACAAAATTTTGAGTTCAGTACTAAAATTGGCTTGGTTCTTAAGTTCTCTTTTTCCCCATCCCGCCTTATTATTGGGGTAACTCTTGCAACTTTAAATTGCTCTAAAAAAAAAATATCCCCCTAAAAAAGACTTAATTTATGCAAAAAATGGGAGATAACAGAGTTGCGATTTCCTTAATAAATTTCATAGGTCCCCCAACCCCCCCCCCCCCAAGCCCGGTGAAAAAATTTTTAATTTTAATAATTTTCAAAAATTTCATTTCGTAACAGGGGGAAATTGAAAATGTTTCTATCTGTTATTTTGTAATTTAAATTCGTGAAAACTGACTGTTTTGTCTACCTCGCTAGTTTACTTCCTTCCCCCAAAATAATTATTGAATTGTTTGCCTTTTTTTCCCAAGGGCCTATTTCACGGTCTGAGAGAGAGAAGAGAGAAGGGGAAGAGAGAGAGGAAGGGGGAGAAGAGAAGAGAGAGGAGAGAGAGAAAGAGAGAGGAAGAAGAGAGAAGAGAGAGAGAGAAGAAAGAGAAGAGAGAGAGGAGGAGAGAGAGAGAGAGAGAAAGGGAAAAGAAGAGAGAAAAAAAAAAAAAAATACTTCAATCAGTGGGCAAAACCACAACTCCCCTCGCCGCCGCGGGCCCCGGGCGGCCTCTGATGTCGTAAGGGGTTGGCGGTTTTGGGCCGAACAGGGTTTTTGGGACTCAAACCACAAGCCCCCAGCTCCGGCACGTTGGTCCCCGGCCATTGGGGAAATTTAGCCCTTACCCGCACCAAGAATAAGGCTTAATAAATTAAAAAATTAAACAGCCAAAAATCAAAAGCTAAATTATTACTACTAGGATTTGGGGTTCATACCATATCCGAACCTTCAGCGTCTTCTACGGTGACACCTTACCAACACGGCGATGGTGATAACTGGCTGCGTTTTCAATAAATGTCGCCCAATTTTTTCCCTTTATCATATTTTTAAAAAAAAAAGTAATCGACTGTGTACTACTAACAAAAAACCGCATGCTTGGGTTCATAAAGGGAAAGAAAAAAAACCCCACGAGGCGTTTTCTAGTCTCCAGTTTTGGAAAAGAATGAGCTAGCGTGCCAAAATAATGAGAAATTTTATACTTACTCCTTTAAAGTTACTCCTATGTACCTACTACTCGATGGTGCTTTGATTGTTTACAATTCGTAATGCTTCCTTCGAACTCTGCGTGACCCCCCTAAAAACCTCCGTTTTGGGACACAACCCCATCTATAGGAAAGTCTCACGCCACACAAAAGCACCCAAAGGCCAACTGCCGGGCCAGGTGATGGCGAGCTTCCCTTTTTCAGGGCTGGGGGATGCCTTAGGCACCCCATTCAGTCTCCTTGGGTAAATTGGGGACTGGATAGGCAATAAGATTTTCTTGACGAAAATAATAATAAAAAATGTTTCCAAAGTAGAAGTTGGTGGGCAACCGCCCGATCACTGCCTTTAGGGAAACAAAATTGTGAAAGTATTATGCAAGGGAAACTTTAGATTGCATGGGCCTTGGGGTTGCAAAGCCTGGTTGTCTTGCTGTAAAAAATAAAAATTTTAGATCTCTTAATTTTTCTACAACGGGGGGAAAGAAGTTTTTAACACTTTCCCTTCTATGCGCAGTGTTTTCTTTTCATAATTATTGTCCCCCTCTTTTTTCAAAAAAAATGAAAACCCGCACTAGCACGTAATCGATTGAAGCGTTATCACCAAGTGTCCCTTCTTTTTTGATATGTAAAAATTGTAATAGCGGAAGATGCACTTGGGGGAATTTCATAAAACTTTCGTTGCTCGGATCAGGAAAACCGTGACTGGCTCAGACATTTTTCATGTAAATAAAAAATTGGCGAGTCCCCTTTGGAAAAATCGCCAAGGGCCTCCCGTCTTCCCGCAGCTGGCGCACCACCCCGGCGCCCCGCGTACCTTCAATTTTCCCCCCGGGTCACCGCCCCGGGGGGGGTTCTCAGCCCTGGGGCGAAAATCAAACAGTCAAAAGCTACCCCATCATGAGAAGTTTTTTCACTTTAAAAACCACTAAACTTGATGTAAAAATCAATTTTTCTAAAAAAATGCAATTCACTCAAAAATAAGCTCGGGCATCATGCGGACCTCCAATAACAAAGAAATTGAAGCTACGCCCCAGAGGTCTGGTTATAATGGTGATAGTCCCTTTTCTAAAATATATCCAAAACCCAACAAGTTTTGTCGTACAAACACATACAATCTGCATATGTAATTTGTCCCCCCACTCATTCTGAAACCAGGTGCTGTCTCGCAGGCCCCTGAAGGCCCGACCTTATATTGCACCCTGTACTTACCACTCAGGCACTCCCCTTTACCATGACGTTTTCCCCTTTGGGGTGAACGGTACGCCAAGCAGCGGTTGCCGCCCCAAAACTCCCCCCGCTCCTCTCTTGGCACATCAAGTCCTGGTTCCCCTGCCCCCGCCCCTCAGGGGACCCCCGACGATCATACCCGGCATTGTGATAGGATTGACTTCCAAGGCGCGCTTTTCCCGGGAAAACCTCCACGTTTACAAACCCCCCCGCTCCTCCCAAGGAAAAAAAGAACTCGAAGGGGAGTGTCTTTTAAATCTTTCGGGTGTCTAGAACTAGTCAGACCGTGTAAAACGTAACAACTTTTTCGTGGGGAAAGCCACCCGGGAAAAAATCCTTTATGAGGCATACTCAACCCTTTGGCAGGGGGGATGTCTGCCACACTATCCCCAAAAAAGTTTCATCCTGATCCCTCCGCTACGACGCAAAACACTGACGGCGCGCACAGAACAGCAGCAGCAGCAGCCGCGGTGGGACAAACCCCAACGTGCCAACCTCGTGATAGAAAAAAGGGAAAAGAAAATACACATTTGACAGGGGGCGCAGGCCTTCCCCAAACCCGGTTCTTAACCCCGGGTACGTTGCTAATTCCTCGGGTGGCTTCCCAAGAGGAAAAGGGAAAATGTCAATTTAACTTAAAGCTCGGCCCCTTTTCCCTTCAACCCTGAAGCTGCTCGCTCGGATGAGCGAAGAAAAAACGCCCCAGGGGAACAAGCTGGGTGAAAAACTCGCGGTACGCTTTGCCACGTTTTCCCAACTAGATTTTTATGCCTATTATTTTTTTAAATTTTATTACTATAAATATTAATTATTAATTTTTGTTATTTTTTTAATATTTGTTATATATATTGGGGATTATGTTGTCATTATAAATTTTTTGTTTTGTTATTAATTGGAATTGAAAGACCAAAATATAAAGGGGCGTGGGGTAAGAAAGGTTAGAAAAAACTGCTCTAAGCTTCCTGTGGGGCACGGAGTTAAGTCAAATAGAAACCTTCCGCTGTCGTATCCCGAGCGCCAGGGTGCCGGGGGATTCACCACGCGGGGGTCCTCGTGGGGCGGCAGAGGGAAATTGTGGGCCCTGACGCCACCCACAGGAGTCTGTATAGGCCCACGCACCGCCGCCGGTACAAGCCCGCAGGGAAGGGGATGAGGCCCCCCCCCCACAGGGGTCGCTAGGCATCGCACCCCCCGCCAAGGGACAAAACCACGTCAGGGGGGGAATGAGGGCCCCGAGCCACCCACAGATCTGCATACATCGCCCCACCCCCCGCCCAAAGCCACGTAGGGAAAGGGGAATGAGGGGCCCTGACGCCACCACGATCTGCATGGCATCGCACCGCCGCCAGGTACCCACGTCAGGAAGGAGTTAGGGCCCTACGCCCCCACAGGAGTCTGCATGGCTCGCACCGCCGCCAGGGACAGCCACGTCGGGAAGGGTGAGGGCCTGGGCGGGAAGAAATATCGAGTTATGTAGAATGAAAAGTTCTGGGTCGTGAGTGAACAAACTCTGGACAGTTAGGGTTTAGGCCAAGGAACTATGAGTATATTCGCTCCTGATGATGACCGTCAGGGTGGCTCGGTGTAGAGCTGCGGCTGCGTGTAGCGTCCGCATCCACCTCGGCCCAGTCCCCGCAGTCCATACCTTAGTTCTCGTCCCCCATTCGCCAACGGCCTCGATCTCCCTCCATTCTTTCGATTCCTATTCCTTCATATTCTCTTGACTCCCTCCACCCTTCCTCCCATCTGCTCTCCATGCATTCCTCCCCTTCCCCTCGTTTAATCCTCCGTCCTCTCTCCCTCCCTCCTCTCTCTCTCTCTCTCTCCTCTCTCTCTCCCTCTCTCTCTCTCCTCTCTCCGTCTCTCTCATCTCTCTCTTCTCTCTCCTCTCTCTCTCACCCTCTCTCCTGCTCTCTCTCTCTCTCTCCTCCTCTCCTCTCTCCTCTCTCTCCTCTCTCTCTCTCTCTCCGTCTCTCTCTCTCTCCTCTCTCTCTCTCTCTCTCTGCTTCCTTCTCTTCCTCCTTCACTCCTCCTTCTTCTCTTCCCTCTTTCCTTACTTCTTCCTTCCCTTCCTTCCTTCTTTCTTCCCATCCTTCCTTTTCCTTCTATCCTTCTTCTTTCACCCTCTTCCTTCCTTCTCCCTGTTTCTTCCTTCCTCTTTTCTTTCCTCCTTCTTCCTTCCTCTCGCTCCCTCCCTGTTTCCTTCCTTCCTTCTTTTCTTTCCTTCCTCCCCTCCTTCTCTTCTCCTCCTTCTCTCTTCTCTCTCTTCTTCTCTCCTCTCTCTCTCTCTCTCTCTTTTCTCTCTCTCTCTCTCTCTCTCTCTCTCTCTCTCTCTCTCTCTCCTCTCTCTCTCTCTCTCTCCTCTCTCTCTCTCCTCTCCAATCCTCCTCCTTCCCCTGGGTGTGTTAATCCTCATCTCTCCTCCCTCTCTCTCCTCCTCTCTCTCTCTCTCTCTCTCTCTCTCTCTCTCTCTCTCTCTCTCTCTCTCTCTCTCCTTCGTCTCTCTCTCTCTCTCTCCTCTCTTTCCTCCTTCCTTCCTTCCTTCCCTCTTTTCCTTCCTTCCTTCCTTCCTTTCTTCCTTCTATCCTTTCCTTCTCTCCTTCCTTCCTTCCTATCCCTTTTCTTCTCTCTTCCTTCCTTCCTGCCTTATTTCCTTCCTCCTTCTTCTTTTTCTTCTTCCTTTCTTCCTTTCATCCCTCTCTTCCTTCCTTCCTCTTCTACCATCCATTCCCTCCTTCCTTCCATCCCTCCCTCCCTCTCTTTCCTTCCTTCCTTCCTTTCCTTCCATCCCTTCCTTCCATCCCTCCTCCCTTCCTTCCTTCCCTCTCTTCCTTCCTTCCTTCCTCCCTTCCTTTTTTCCTTCCTACCTTCCTTCCTTCCTTCTCTCCCTTCCTTCCTTCCTTCCTTCCTTCCTTCCTTCCTTCCTTCCAATCCTTCCTTCCTTCCTTCCTTTCCTTCCTTCCTTCCATACAAATTTGTCTCTCCTTCCTCGATAAAAACCAATATTTTCACACACACACACACACACACACACACACACACACACACACACACACCCACACACACACACAACACACACACCACACACACACAACACATACACACACACACACACACAAAACACACACACAAAACACACACACACACACACACACACACACACAGGGAGGGAGCTGTTAAACTGTCATTAGTGTAATTGCTAGACTTAAAACTATAATTACTACTGACTCAGGGGACTATGAAGCCGGAAGGTGTGAAACAGGTGTGGGAAGAGGAGACTGAGCGAACATTTGTAGACAAGGAAAAGATTTGAGAAATTGATGGGCTTGCCTCGCCCCAAGCGTTTGCGAATTATGTGGAGTGACTGTACTTGCAAAGTGTCTAGATAGGATCAAAGTATCTTATCTTATCCCGAGTGATGATTACCCGCTTTCCCATGCCTGTCTCATGCTTCTTCTTCTTTTTTCGTTGAAGCCTATAGTATATAAATTATGCTATAGAGCCGGTAGGATATTATGTCTTTTCCTTGAGGGCTCAGGTGGTAATTAGCCCTGCGCATTCTGGAGGGTCATGATGGTTGGCCCTCGCCCGTTGGTGGCGCAGGCTGGATTTTTATAGTGACACCTGTGATCTGATGGTGAAGGTCCGTTTTCTGTTATCAGTTACCTGGTCAACCCTCATGTAAACCACATCAGGTGAGGGGACAGAGTACATCTTCACTGTCCCAAAATACAGCACATGCATAGAGTTCTAGTTGGCTCAGTGCCACTCCCAGCAAAGACGCACACCAAACACAAGGCAAGAGGTAGGCCTATACACACACACACAAACATGCTGGCTGTGTGACTGGGTAGCTAAACGTTTCTTCACGTATAATCCGATATTCTCACGTAACTTCAATTCTAATCAATCAATCAATCATTGGGGGCATACGCCGGGGGGCGCGTCGCCTCGCCCACCCTACGACACCACTCCCGGGGGTCACCACGCGCGAGTTCCCATGCAGGCTCCTTTCCCATACCAAGCAGCTCTCGACAAGAAACATCAACTTGCCCCAGCCATGAGCCTTGTGGGCGCCCCCGTGGCCTCCTCCACGCCGGATTGCCTCTTACAGATACAACCCAATGGGAAGGATCGGTTTCAGGGTAGCGTGCCACATGCCCATATAGCCGAAGTTGGCGCTGACGGACTATGCAGGTAATAGGCCTCGATTCAGTCTCACGGTGTAATCGCTGATTTGACACGTAATCATCCCAGCGATACAACATGATTCTGCGAAGACACTTATTACCAAAGGCATTGATTCGTCTCCAAGTCACTATTTAGTGTCCATGTCTCACAACCATAGAGTAAGACAGGGATCACAAGTGATTTGAAGATCCGGATCTTCAAAGATTCTTCCTTTAATTATCTTAATATTAGTGAAGTCTTACTGTAATTTTTTTATGCTCATGATATGCAGCAATGTATTATGAACACGATGGTAGGCTCAGCTTTCATAACTATTATCTGGTAGCTTGGTTATATCGGGTAGGAGTACAACATTTCAATGCACTGAAAACCTAAAAGTCCGCCTACTCTTGTGATAGTCAGTCATGACTTTATTTTTTACCCTATTGAGTTATGAATGGCGTGTTGTTGTTGAACAATCACTGCCTGATTTACTGATGCAAACAAAATAGGCCTATTTTGTGTAAGAGATGAGTAAAGCCAAGAAATATGAATATTTTTCTGAGGCAACGCAAGGGTTTTGGGTTGCGGCGAGGCAAGTACCACCACCATCGCCACCCAGCCCGAGTCTATCAGCCAATCAGCGACGTCCTTACAAACTCGGCTAGGCAACGAGCAGCTCCCAGCCCAGGAATCCAGGCTTAAGTGAATAGACTATAGTAATAGTACTGTGTCAGTAAAATAATGTAATGGACTGTAGAAATATAAGGAAAAATTGACAATACCTCGCCTGATACAATCTGTGTGGGTGTATCAGTGTGGGTAACTGTGGTGTAAGTAACCTAGTAATATGTAAATAAGTAATAGTCAAAATGGATAATTAACATAGGTAGAGACATCGCTGGATACACATTAATGTGGTTGCATTGTGTGGGTGGTGGGCAAAATTACGTTTGCCAAAAATCATTCAGAAATGAAAATAATGCAAAGTTATTGTAGAAAATAAATTGACATCAGCGAGTGTAGAAACTGACTGGCAGAGAAATTGAATTAATTATTATTCGTCATTGGCGAACAATGTTATGAGAAATAAGGTTATCTGTGATCAATCAATATTTTCTGATGTCTGTATTAAGACAAGTAGTCATTCGTAACTTCTCTGCGAGTTTGAATTTGTTAGTAAGTAAGGATAAATGGTTAGTTAGTTGTACATAGGCAAAACATGTGAGCAGAATGTAGTGTAAAAAGTTCTGGAGTAACTGCTTGTCATGCATATAGTACCTAGTTTAATATGTTAGTAAGTACACAATCCTATCATTCAAGTAGTGATCGTGGTACAACAGGAAGAACGTAAGTAAATCATTCCCGTAGTGAATGTAATTTATGTATGCATTTAATACGTAAGGAATGCAGTCAAGTAAAAATGTGTAACTTGTGTAACAAATAAGTGTGTTAGTATTTCATGCAATTAAATATGGTATGGTAACAATAAGTAAGTTAGTATGTATGTTAATACATAGCAATGTCATGCAAGTAATTAATGTGTTTCAACATTAAGTTCGTAAGAATTCCTTTCATTGAGGAAAGTAAGTAAATAATGTGATCATGCAACAATACGTGCGAAATAATTCCTTGAATTGTGGAGTGTAAGTAAATAATTATATAATGCTATGCACTGTGGTGCAACTTTAACTCTAATATAATAGTATTCTAATGTGAAGAGTTATCTGTCATACATTAGTGTTTCTATCGTGCTAGAGTTACAAGGTAAAATGCAATTATATTATTTTCTATAGTTGGTCAGAATAATATGTAGCTAAACCAAAAAAATCGTAGAACATCAATGTAAAGTATTTTCAAGAGCGTATATAACATTGGCTTGGTGTGTTGTGTAGACATTTTCTAAAAAGAGAACAACACACAATAAAATTCAGAATACATGGTAATTGTAAATTAATCAGGTGAACTGATATAAAATGTAATGATATGGAATGGTATGGAATGGAATGACACTACTGTTTCTGCGTGTGTGATCGCAATTTGTGACGGTAATCAGTTGTAGCAGTGTGTGTGTCATCATTAACTACAGGTGTGTCCTGTGTATAAAAATTAGTGTTTGGTAAAGCATCATCTGTATCTAATCCTCTTGTTACTCGAAAATTAATTCGCGACCGTGTATGTAGTAAGACGTCTCAAACTAAACAATCACGAAAAACAGAGAACATTACAGGAATCAGGTTCAGGAATCGGTAACACTGAACTGTGACAATGACTGACATTGCTCGCTCGGGCACGCTAGTTAATGCATTTATGTCAATCTCAGGAGTTTGCACTGGTGCAGTAGTAATTATGAACTCATAAAGTAGTACAGTAGTAGTAAAGGTGCACTCGTAAGAGTTATGTCTCCAGGAATTGTAATATATGCATTACTGTTGAAAAACAAAATAGTGTGGGAATACCGTGGTCTAAAAATTCGCCTTGTGTAAAAAGGATAGTTATACGTTTGCTGAAAATTATGACTTAAAGTGTCCTAACGGTGTCTGAACAGATGCAGTTACCGTAGCTATTGTAACGTAAACTTAAATGTATGTTAAAACAGCACTAATAATATTTCTAACGTTGAAATTGTCCGTGTATGTGAAATCACTGTGTTAACTCGAAATATACCTGCTCACCTATAATTGAAAACAATTACTTAGCTGGTAGCTACTCGTATTGGTGTATGATAGGTGAGGTCCAGGTGAGTGAAGGATGAACACAGCGTGGATAAGTGCCAGGATGACGGATGTAGTACAGTCACCGGAGATATACACATTCTGTCAAAGAAGAAATCTAAGAAAAAAAATAATAATAACATATTAAGACACAAATAACAATTATGAATAAAATACTCAGACATTTGTGTGGTGATGCACGCGCTCAAGTCCGTAGCTGAGGAACGGCTGGTAGTGGTAGTAGTGAGTGACACTGGGTTAGGGTAGTGTCAAGTCAGCATTTTTGTGAGGGCGGTATGGTGTTGGTCTGTGTCAGCGGAATGCTCGGCAGGCAGGAGGTGGTGTTGTCTGGTTGCTGTGTTGCTGTGTAGCGGGAGGAGTATCTGTGTTGCGCTGGCCCATGACGAGATGATCTGTGTTGCTAGCAGAGGTGTTACGTTCTGCCATGACGAGATGCAGTGCTGTAGACGTGTAGTTGGAGTCAGGCCCATGTAGAACGCTACGTAGAAATCTTGACCGTGGAGAGATGCGAGACGTTTCTGTCTGTGGCAGCGCGGTGTCGGGTGGCAGTGTTGATGTGGGGTCGACCTTGTGACGAAACAATTTGCTGAGTTGCGTGAAGTGTTGTCTGCCTCTCTCTCTCCATCTGTAGTTGCTTGTAGGAGTTGATTGTAGTAGTAGAAGTACTTGTAGTCATTGGCTTACTTGTGTTGCGTTGGTTACGAAGGTTGCCATGTTGATGGTCGTGGTTGTGGTTGTACTGGCTGGCTGTGGTTGTTTGAAGAAGATCGGCGTATAATCTTGATAATCTTGGTAGAACGTGGAGAAGCTGGCCGGAGATTGGTACTCTCTTGTAGAGGTTTGTTGTAGAACTTGCTTGTAGAATGCGTTGGGTGTCGTTAACACCGCTTAGCCACCATTTATTTATAAGTCGGTATATTGTAGAGACTTATCTGGTATGAGTTAAAATGGTACTTCCAGCTTTGTACACATTTATTTAGAGTCCAGTAAGGAGCGTAGAGATTACAACCAAGTACAATGAATGTCTTGAGCACAGCCAGGGAGTGTCGGATGGGGCGAGTGAGCAGAGCGTGTTTGTAGCGTCGATGTCCGAGGTCTTCTCCCCCTTCTCCTCGTGATGACGAGGAGAAGGGGGAGATGACGCTTCTTATCACTTCTTGTTGATCCTATACTTTATGCTGACAACTAGGCATTTGCCCTGTGACATACTTTGAGAATGCAAGGTGTTCATGGGTCTCACGGTGAAACAGAGGAGGAAAGATAAACGTATAATTATATATACTTTACATAGATATATAATTATATGTTTATAATGTTTCTAAAAATACACTGATTCTTTTGATGTTAAGTACATGAAAATATAATGTATGGTAGTTGTAGTACTTGTTACACTTGTGTGATAATAGTTGTAATTCAATAATAATAGTTATGCAAGTTAATATATATGTTAGGAGTGATAACTGACTGACAAGTGTTCACTTGTAGGCTTAGGATTTGATGGAGCATCAGTCATGAGTGGAGGAATCAGTGGTGTTCAGAAACGCATTCGTGATAAAGATCCTTTTGCCTATTATGTACACTGCTACGGACACAGACTCAATTTGGTTTTGATCAATGCTGCAAAGTATGTGCCTCAAGCAGCTGAATTCTTTAGTCTGCTTGAAGAACTCTATATTTTCGTTAGTAACTCTGTAGTTCACGAAAAGTTCCTTTCTATACAGCATGAAATGTTTCCTAAAGAACAAGCACGAGAACTGCAACATCTCAGTGACACACGGAGGTGGTGTCGGGCCATCTCGTGTGAAAACGCTTTGCTGCGGCTGGAATGTATAGTAAGACTCCTGAAGGAAACTTCTGCAGATGACACTGGATCTCGAGCTGTAGCCGCTCGAGGTATACTTGTGCAGATAGACGAAGAGTTTGTTTATTTACTGCATTTTTTCTCGGAAATTCTAGGAAAAATTCATATAGTATCACAGGATTCACAGCAGCTACAGGACAAACAAGCTGACTTAGGAAAAGCAGTCAAGCTCATTTCATCACTCAGCGAAGATCTAGCTGATATGCGAAACTCCAACTTGATCGAGCAGTACTCTGAGAAGGTTACTGAACTCTGTAAGAAATGCTGCATTTCATCATTAATGAATAGAAGTCGGGGAAGAAAACCTCGACAACTTGATGAATTCGTCGTGCTGGAAACAACCGGTCAAAGATATGACTCAAGTCACGTGCAGCACAGCAGCATCTTATATGAAGTATTAGACTGTTTGATTAGCGAGTTAGACCGTCGTTTTTCCAAACACTCATCTGTGATTTTCTGTGGTATTTCAGCTCTCTGTCCTGGAGGACAGACATTCTTGTCTGAACAAAATTTGAAGGCATTTGCAGTGGCCTACTCTGTCAATCAAAGTGATTTAAAACATGAGATACCTATACTGAAAAAATTACACATGAAAGAACCTGAACAACCTACATCAATTGCACAATTCCTGTCACTCATATGTCCGTACAAGGCTGCATTTGATTGTTTATATAAGTTATTGTTGACAGCCGTAACTCTTCCTGTTATCAGCGCTTCATGTGAGAGGAGCTTTTCAAAAATGAAATTAGTGAAAACATTTCTCAGAAATTCTATGACAAGTGACAGACTGAGTAACATTGCACTATTGTCGATTGAAAGTGCACTCGCTGAGGGAATTGATTTAGATTGCTTTCTTGATGAATTTGACAGTCGGCATGATAATCGTAGGATTAAGCTGCACTAAATATATTGCTGCCGAATGAAGGTATCATCACCATTGTGTCTAATGTAGCATTTGCATGCCCTTGTCTGAAAATCATAGCTGTTTGTGTATACAGAATTTTCAACGTATGATGTTATAGGTACACTAAGGTACGTACAGTCTAAGACAAAAGTCGTGTCCCAGTTTTGTGCGAATATGAAATATAACTCGTGAAACATTATGAAAACCCTAACGCAGTTACATGCTCGTGGTTGGCAAGCCTGAATCCCTTAAGCTACTGTTCAGATAAGGGTTCAAAGCTTCATATCTGCCGCCAATGCGACAATGTCTAAAACAATCCAAGGGTATTTCAAAGGTTCAATAGATTTACTGCGTTAAGGTTTCATATTATTCGATGTAGAATGCGAGGTATATTCGGCCCAGCAATGATCGCCAGGACATTCATCTTTACACCTGAGCCATTGTATCCCTTTAACCACTTAAAAACTTTTAATCAGATTGGCCCTTACTCTACGCCTCTCGAGTGAGTGTAAATTTAATAGCCTCAATCTCTTCTCATAACTATAGTTACGCATCCCCTGTATCATTTTGGTCATCATTCTCTGCCCTGTTTCTAACAAGGCAATATCTATCCTGTAACATGGAGACCAAAACTGAACCACATAGTCTAGATGAGGTCTGACTAGAGCCAAATAAAGGTTTATTATAGTGGTTCTGAACCTTTTCAGAGGCGCCGAACCCTAACGAAAACGTCCGCACACAAGCTGAGCCCTCAAATATGGGAGGGAAAAAAATTCTGGAAAAATTACTTCAAAATTCAATAATATATTTGGATAATAATAAGAACAAATTCCATTTTAATCTATACAAAAAATGAGAGAAAAATTGCGTCAAAATTCATGAGTATATTTGGATAATAATATGAAAGAAGGAAGGAAGGACTCTGAAGCAGTGGCGTATATAGGTCCTTAAAAAGAAAGGGGAATACGGGGGTGAATCCAGGATTGTTATAAAGGGGGGGGGGGGGGGGTTCGAGCGAAGCGAGCCTCAACACCTGAGGGAGTTTACAATAATAGCAAAATTGCAATGTGTTTCGGAGGGCCTCAGCCAAACCCCTGAGACTGGCTCACCGAACCCAGGATCAACCACTGCTTTATAATTACCTCAGCACTTCTACTTTTAACACTCCTGGTAATGAATCCTAAAACAATTACTCGTGAGGATACGAACTATTATGACGCATGAGTTGCGGTGAGATCGAAGCACTTATGGTAGTGCTACCAACCGTTCGTATGACATACGGCAGACAGCACCGAAAGGTTAGCCATTTACCAGATGTCTTAACCAAAATTCAGGACACGACTTTTGTCTTAGACTGTACATAACACATTTATGTTGATGTGATTATAAACGGGGCGTAGTCACATCTACAAACCTACAATAGTTGGAGTACTGCCACATATCCTACACATAGGCTGTCATATTTCCTACACCAAAACCAGTATCCAGCACACATTTCCTACACAAAACCCTCATACAAATTTAGCAGTTTTGAGAGTAGTGACATATTTCCTACAAGGATACCAGCGTATCTCCTCACCTAAAATGCAAGGTTGTAATGTTCATTGTAATAGTGATGTTTAGTGAGAAATAACAAAGTGCCCATTTTAAATTAATTTGCTTTTTACAGATGACAATTTACATACTGTCACAGCTCCATAGGCGGTCATATTTCTACACAAAACAGTGTCAAGCAGATCTCCACACTACTGTGTGTAGGAGATTATGCGCATCTCTGAAGGAAATATGTCACACTCTAAAATCTGCTAAATTTTGTAGATGGCGTGTAGATACAAGGTGTAGGAAATGTGGCGCGCCCCATTATAAACAACTGCCATATTTTTTGCATTTGAATTGTTCAGTATGTGGTATTATTATTGAGTCTTTCTTTTCAATAAAAACGTACCTGAGAGCACGAATTTCACTTTCCAGCTGGATTATTTACTCACCCGCAGAGAAAATGGACTGAGACTGAAATCTCAGATGGAACTTTTCGTTTAATTTTCCCCCATGTTCTTTTGAAGATATTTTTTTTCTAACAGAATATCACTTTGATAGGCTAACATATCCCCATTAGGCCTCAGATTGACCCTTGGAAGTTGCTCAACTTTCTAAATTATGGGTGCCCACGCCCCCCCCCCCCACAGTTAAGGACCTCTCCAAAGTTTTGTTTTGCCCCCACAATTTACCTTGGACCTAAGTGGCCACCCCCAGTTTTTTGTGCTAGAACCGCCAATGCTGAAGTAATAGCAAACCATCAAACGGCAACAATAAACACTACGAGAATATATGTAAATATTTGGAAACATATTCTAGCAAGGTAACAATTAAAGGTAGAACAGTCTACTTGTCTTACTAACGTAACATTGCTACTGCTACTGCTGCTGCCACGCTGAGTGCTGCAGCGGACTGACTTACTGACTACTCATGAAGTGACAGGCAGAGTTGCCAGGTCGTGGATGCCATTGTCGCCAGTTCTCTCTCTATCTCCTCTCTCTCTCTCTCTACTGGGAAGACCTGAAGTTAACGGAAGTTACGTAAAATTTGGTATGTTACTCCTGGCAACAGGAAAACATAATATGTGTCTATCCTTAAGGTCTTTTCTTTTTTCCCATTCATAGGGAGAGAGAGAGAGAGAGGAGAGATGAGAGAGGGAGAGATGAGAGAGAGAGAGAGAGGAGAGAGAGAGAGAGAGAAGAGAAGAGAGAGAGAGAGAGAAGTAGAGAGACTACAAACACATCAACGTGTCGATATAAACAAAAAACACGAGATCAATACGGACTAGAAGCCTGGTGTGGTAGGTTCCGGTACGGTCTGAGGTGGTGGTGAAGGGGTGGGGGGGGGGGGGGGGGGGGTCATGAAGGATGTTTATGTTTCCTGTGTTTGTGTGGTGTGTGTGTGTTGTGTGTGCCCTTTTTTTTTTCTTTGTCTTTTTGTTGTGCGCTCGCGCGCGCGGCGCGTTGCAATGGCGGGTCAAGGTCGTTTCGGCCGTATGTATTTAGGAGAGTGACGCCCACCCAAACTGAAAACAAACGGCTCCGAATTGTCTTTCGGCCTATAAACAAACATACGACCTAAATTCGTATACGGCCTAAAAAACCTAAACTGATGTTTATTTCACATATATTTCACCATATTATGTATGTACCATTGTATATATATATATAGAATATATATATATATATATATATAATTAATATATATATATATAATATATATATATATATATAATATATATATATATATATATATAATACTTAGAATATATATAATTATAGAGTATATATATAATTTTATATTCTTAGATATATATATAATATATATATATATTATATATATAACATATATATCACTATCACACTATGTGGCGCATAGTAGTTGAGTGAAGCATTGTATAGAGTATAATGTTAAACGCATGACTATAATATATATATATATATATAAGACTATTATATATATATATATATATTATCTATATATATATATATATACTATATATATATAATATAATATATATATATATCTATATATATATATATAATGTGTGTGTTGTGTATTATGAGTGAAGCATAGTATTATGATGTGACACATTATGTATGTGGGTGAAAGCCTGATTCAATGAAATATAATATAAAGTCCATTTAGGAATACACACACACACACCACACACACACACACAACATGGTAGGCGTATTGTCCTGTATTCATAAACATGTAAGCATAATTAATATGTTTGGTTTACAAAACATTATGAATTACTAAATGTGTACCGTAATCAGTTTAATCTAATCCTAATTTCTTGCTTTTAAACGCACAAGCCAAAAAAAAATAAGTCTAACCTAATAAAGTTTAGATTTGTGATTTGGATTTGTCATGCACTAATAGGGTCGCGGCAGCGATGATACTGTAAAGTACATATGGCGCTATATGGCTACTAGGCGTGCTGCGCGTGGGTGGTGATCTTTTCTCAGTCAGATTATGCAGCTACCTGTACGTTTGTGGGAATGTATTAAAGCCTAGGAGGGGTATAAGCATTGTTTGTAGCATACTGAAAATATATATAGGAAAATAATCATTAAATATGATATGTGTTCTCTAATGCAGTTCACATTCTAGAAATCTCGCGGACCCCCCAGAAGACTTTCGAGGGGGTTCGCGACCCCCAGTTTGAGAACCTCTGGTATAGAGTATGATGAACGCCATAATAATATAGATATATATATATAATATATATATATATCAATAGATATATATTTATATAAGATACATATAG
This sequence comes from Chionoecetes opilio, assembly GCA_016584305.1. NCBI lineage: Eukaryota > Metazoa > Arthropoda > Malacostraca > Decapoda > Majidae > Chionoecetes > Chionoecetes opilio. The sequence goes on from JACEEZ010017985.1 coordinate 20,041, forward strand.
AGTATATATATATAGAAATAGATAGATACCATTCTATAGAATAGACATATATATACGAACATATATATATATCTATATACATATTATATAGATATATATAGACATATATATATATAGATTATATATATAGAGAGATATATCTAGATATTAATATACAGGTTATACATATATATATATCATATTATATATATATATTATACACTATCTATTTATAAACTATATATATATACATATAATATAATATATATATACATTAAATATATATATATATAGTAGATATATATATATATATATAATATATTATATAACATATATATATTATATATATATATATACATATATATATATATATATTACATATATATATATACATATATATCTATATATATATATATATGTATTATATATCTCTATGTATAGATATATATATATGTATATATGTATATTATATATTATATATATATGTATATATTATATGTATATATATATATGTATAATATATATATGTCTAATATATATAATATATGTATATATTTATATAGATATATAATAGTATATATGTAGATATATATAGTTTATATATTATATATGTATATATATATATATATATATGTATATATATGTATAATATGTATATTATATATATGTATATATATATATATATATATAATTATATAGAATAATATATATGTGTATATTATATATGTGTATATATATATGATAATGTATATATTAGATATATGTATATATATATATATATATATATGTATATATTATATAATATATAGGTATAGATATAATATATGTATATATATATTAGATATATATTATATTTATATATATATATATATATGTATAATATAGATATAGTATATATATATAGAATGAATTAGATAATATATATATCGTATATATATATATATATGATATAATGGATATATATATATGTATATATAGATATATGTATATATATATATATATATGTATATATATATATGTATAATATATATATATATGTAATATATAGAATATGTTATATATATATATATGATATATAATATTATGTATGTATATATTATATATATATATATATGTATATATATATATATGATATGGATATATATATATTATGTATAGATATATATATATAATATATATATATATAATATATGTATATATATATATATATATTGTATATATATATGTTATGTATATATGTAGTTAGATAGATATATATATATGTATATATCTAATATATGTAGATATATCTATATGGAGTATATATATAGTATATATATATATCTATGTATATATATGTATTAGTATTATATATTATAGTATATATGTATCATATAAGATATATATAATATATTAGAGGTATATTTAGAGAATATATATGTTATGTATATAATATTATGTATATATATGTATAATTATATATATATTATATATGTATATGTATATGTATTTAATATATAGTATATGTATATATAGTATAGTATTATTATATATGTATAGTATATATGTTTATATATGATATATATATATTTATATAAAAAACAGGTATATATATATAGTATGTATATATATATGTATGTGAGTATATGTATGTATCTGTATATTTATATATATATGAATATATATATATATATTGTATATGTGTATATATATAGGTCTATGTATTGCTACTATATATATATTGTATATATATGTATATATATATATATATGTATATGATGTGAAACAATTAGTTTATGTATATCAAAGGCTTGAATTAATGAAATAAGTATTTATTGAATGACATTATTTTACCTAAGGTTGTATTACGGTCCGAATTTATCTGCAAATACGATTAATCTGAGGGGTCGGTGCGACAATGGGGCTACAATAGTTTTAAATCCCTGCACCGGTCCCTTAGCCTAA
>JACEEZ010017988.1:0-40000 GCA_016584305.1 Chionoecetes opilio
TGCTTACGCTGGATGCTCTTTAGGGCAGCAATGGCTAGAGAACGACAACACTGGAAACCAGACTGAAAGGGGTTGAGTACTATCTATAGTCGCTACAGTACCCCCCCCCCAGTGACGCGGGAGGACGGAACGAGACTTGGTAGTAAAGCGCGACCGTGACTAGCCTGGGTGTTGGAGCGATGTGATGGCTAGCGTTGTGGCCTTGTCTTAGGGAGTTCCAAAGGTTATGCCGGTGTTTGGTGTGTGGTGACGTAGGAGGGCTCTGTATGGTTATCCAGTTGCTGGCTTGGCAGTGTTGCCGCCATTGGCAGTGGTGCCGGCCGGCTGTGCGGGCGTGGCAGTATTGACGCCATGGCAGTGTTGCAGGCGTGGGCGGTATGCGGGCGTGGCAGTGTTACTCGCCATGGCAGTGGTTTGCACCGGCCGGCAGGGTGCGGCGTGGCAGTGTTACCGAAATGGCAGTCGGTGTGCCGGCGGCAGCCTGTTGCGGGCTAGGCCAGTGTTACCGCCATGGCAGTGGTGCCGCGTGCAGTGTGTGCAGGAGGGCTATGTTGCAGCCATGGACAGTGTTGCAGCCACCACTGGTAGTGTTCGCAGCCTGGTGATGAGTAATACACAGGGCGACAGGGAGTAATCTAACAGGCGCGCGTGAGTAACGCACACGTGTGGGAGTATCCACAGGGCCGATGAGTAACCATAGGGACAGAGCGAGCAGGACCGGCGTGGTAAGCGAAGTCAACTGTAAACAATGTGCGGTGCTGAGGCCTGGCAGTAATCTTCTTGTCTTTTACTGGGCTGTGTTGAGTAATCATCAGGGCGGCGAGCGGGCGGGCAGGGAGTGAGTCACGTTAACACTATGGAGTTGAGGGTTATTAATCTCTTCAGGGATGGTAATCGATACAGGGCGGCGAGTGGCGGCAGTAGACGGATTCAAACACACCGTGGGGCTGCGGACAGAATGCGCGTGAGCGTGTGAGGGCGCATCGGAGCGCGTCAGAGCGGTGGAGTGGTTGCTGCGCTGAGTGCACATAGGTGCCACTGAGGCGGTTGAGGAAGCAGGGTCTCCGCGCTAAACAAGCATAAGCCGCTGAGGACGCGGTGAGCCGTCTGGAGGGGGGCAGTCGGTCAGTCGATAAATGCGAATAGGCCGCAGTGAGGCATCGGAAAGGAAGCAGGACCGCGCTAAATGCGCATAAGCCGCCGCTGAAGAAACGGTGAGCCGTACTGAACGGGGCAGTCAGTCCGCGCTGAAATGCGCATAGGCCTGAGGACGCAGTAAGGCATTGACGGGCAGTGGCCGCGCTGAATGCGCATAGGCCTGCTGAGGGACGCAGTGAGGCAAGCCTGTGCGGGGATAGATAGGTCGCACTGAATGGCGCATAAGGCCGCTGATGGACGCAGTAGGCGTGATGGGACAAAAATGCCCATGAGCAAGCCCACCAGAAGTGCCGGGGTCTGGGTGGGAAAACCTGACTAGTGTGCTCTATGCGCGCCTTGGCCCTACTCCTCCGGTGGGTCACGCGCCTTACGGACTACATGGCGGCTCTCACCTAAACGTATGAGGTGTAATTCTACGATCCCGCTTTTTCAACCTAGCGATCACAGTGAAGCTGGAGGCTTAGGAATCTGGAGAAGGCTAGGAATATACAGAAGAGGAGCAGGGGGAGAAAAACGAATGCTTCCGAAGACGCAGGGCCATACTAGGCGGAAGTTTGTGTCTTAATGTGTCCAGCAAAAGCATAGAAAATTGCATTCTATGCCGTGATGGACAGCACCAGTTTAGCCAAACCTAGGAACCATTAGCTACACTCCAGGGTCAACCATTTGTAACTAGGTGGAGTGTTCATAAGCTTATGGTTGAAATGGAATGATGGATACTCATTTGTCAGTTTCAGGTTAATTTATTGCATAAATCTGGAATACATATACAGAAATCTGGTTTCAAAATGGTGATTTTAACGTTTAAGTGGAACTCGACCAAGACTGCGAGGTTTCACCAAAGACACTTCCAGTATCATTGCTGAGGACACGTTGTATATAATACTTGCATGATGAGCTGCAACAGTGCATAAACATGATAATGACAATTAAGAAATATTGAAGACTACCAAAATAGAATAGTCAACTTGCTACGCTGGTTCTATTTAGGACAGCAATGGTATTTTGAGAACGGAAAAACTTGAAAAGACTGAAAGGGGTGACTATTTAGTCGCTAAAGCCGCTGCCGTGTGGCAATCAGGTACCATTCCTCTGACGGAAAAGGGGGCTGGGTACGTCCCTTGTTTATTCTTGGAAAGGGAAGGGGACCGTCAGGACTGCAAAAATTACATGGTACTCCACGCCCAGCGTACCAGCAAGGTGCTTGCCCATTATTGCTGACACGGATTCGCAGTTCATCGGTGAGAAATCAGAGACCTCAGCAGTCTGGGTTCACGCCTGGTAAGTCAACAACGGACCGTATCCTAGCGCTTCGCCCCATTGTCCTGGTGGAACGCCGACGTGAGTTTCGACAGGGGATGCTTGCAGCTATGTTGATCTTTCAAGGAAGGCGTTTGATCAGTGCATCGTGCAGTCACTGGGATCTTCTGCGACTTCGAGGGATTCTGCAAGGAAATTGGTTTGATAAATGGTCTGTATTGGGGATGAGCAGCTCGTAGGTGCTGTGAAGTGTGGGGCAGGTTGTATCCAGGCTTATCTCCTGTGAATACAGGGAGCTGAGGGCCAAGGGGTGCGTCCTTGCCCCATCACTTTGTCAACGCTTGTATGGACTGGGTATTGGACAAGGTTGTAGATCAAAGTGATGTTGGGCATCCGTCGGCAAACACCAAGATCCATGATCTTGTTTTTTGCCGATTGATGCAGTATTTTGCTTCGAGTCGCTGGAGTGTCGTCGGTGAGGGCTATTCGAGGCGCTGCCACGAGGAGCCACTAAAGCCTTTGGGACTTGAGGATCTCCTGCGCAAGACCAAGGTCCAGGTGTTTGGAGACTTACTAAATGAAAGAATTAACAGTTGTCTTGAGTGTGGCGCAGGACATTGAGATCTGGAAAGTTTTACATACCTTGGTCCGCGCAGTCCATTAATGACGGAGGGTCACGTCAAGACGTCATACGGCGGATTGGCATAGCCACGGTGTTGTGGACTCGCTCAAGCGGCGAGTATTTGGCGTTGTCGGTACCTGTGCAGAAAAAAGGGGGGAACCCAAAAAAAAAAAAAAAAAAGATCCGGATCTTAATGTCGCTTGTATCCATGTCCTTACTCTATGGTTGTTGAGACCTGGACACTAAATAGTGACTGAGAGGGACGAATCAATGCTTTGGTAATAAGTGTCTTCGCAGAATCAGGGGTATTTGTGGGATGATTACGTGTCAAATCAGCGATTGCACCGTGAGAACTGAATCGAGGCCATTACTTGCATAGTCCGTCAGCGCCACTTCGGCTATATGGGCATGGGCACGTACCCTGAAAACGATCCTTCATCGGGTTGTATCTGTAAGAGGACAATCCGGCGTGGAGGAGCCAAGGGGGCGCCCACAAGGCTCGTGGTTGGGGCATAGTTGATGTTTCTTTGTCGAGAGCTGCTTGGTATGAAAGGAGCCTGCATGGACCTCGCGCGTGGTGTACCCCCGGGAGTGGCGTCGTAGGGTGGGCGAGGCGAACGCGCCCCCGGGGTATGTCCCCAATGATTGATTGATGTTCACAGTTATGGCTCAACTTTGGTTCTTCTGAGTACATGCAAGGAACAGTCGTTCCGGGGACATTGTCGTTTTCACTGGATGGTGTTCGGAAGACTGACGACCGTAAGAAATATGTCACATTCCAGTAGAAGACAGGACAAGAGTAAAGAAGTCAGAGACGGAGGCTGCCTTGATGAGTTATATTTGTCGGCACACGGAACAAATTCGTCCATCGGGTACTGCTATACATATTCCCGTGTGTGTATGTAATACATTTTATATTATGTTATTAAGTGTGAAATTTGGGGGTTACGGTGAGCACGTTGCATACAGTTGGCGTGCCAATAAGTTTTTTGGCATTTGGCGGTACTAAATACTGGACTGAGAGGATTGGAACAAGCAGAGGACAGGATTTTTGGAGCTCTACAACTTTGAATAAGTTTTATACTATAAAAAAAAAAGTTCAACCCTGTTTTTGACTCTGGGAGGGTTCTGGCAAAAAAAAAATATATTGAACAATTATTATTGTTATCGCAAAGATGTTACAAATTGGTATTGAGATCATTTTTAGTCTGGTATAGGACAATAAACACTCGACTAAATTTGTTGGCAGCTTAAAATGGTCAGAAACACTACCTTTATTGCGTTTCCCTATTTTTTACTATGAAACTATTGACCTAGACCAAAAAATTGCACCCGAATACCTTTGTTAAGCTCAACCATATCTACTCTAAGCATCTATCTGTTTTTTTTTTAATTATATACTATATTATACAGATTTTTAGATAGTTTTTATATTTTGCTACCCTTGGGCCGTTCATGACCAGCCATACTATTGATGCCCATAAATCTATCTTTATCCGGTCTAAACATTGTTTTATGTCTTGATGGAGAGCGTGTCTGCAGGAATCGTATTCCACTTTGAAAAATATTACATTTCTTATCCGCAAGAGTTTTACGCAGGGATGCAATTTTCCATTTGATTCTGGAAATTTTTTTCGGGTAATATGCCTAAAAACAAACTTAATTTTCGGCATTTATCATGGAATTTTAAATCTGCTTACACCATCAGGAAAGCCTGTTGAAATCTAGATTTTTATCTCCATAACGTTTTCCGGTGCAATTTACGGTTCTGAGGGATATTATGGAACACATTGCTTCCCCCCTTTTTCGCCAGCCTCGTACTGAACAAGATTCCCACGGCTAACGTTTTTTTTACCAAACAAAATTCAACATGCGCTCAGTCTTTCAGTTTCAGTCTTCAGGGATTAGACGTACGGTGCGACCTACTCTTGAAAAGTCAGTAGAGGGGACTGACGATACGAGAAAGCTTTTGGACGCCACCCAGCCTATTATTAATATACTTAATATTATTTTAGTATTTCTTTTATTACTGTTGCGCCTTTAGACTTTTATCTTCCTTGAGGCCTCGGTGGTTGGCCTTGTATGTATTCTAGAAAGGTCTGATGATGGCTGGCCCTCGTCGTGGTGTCGCAGGCTGGATTTGTGAGTGACAAGTGTAATTAATCGAGGCTTATGCTTCCCCCTCGTGCCCCCTCTGCCACACTTGGCATCGGAGGGGAAGTTGATGGGGCAGCATGTGGGTGTCTTCGGTACTCGACGACGGACAATAAAGTAGCTCATTGGCGAGTCTTGGACTAGTGCAGTGGTTCTAAACCGGGGTACCTGACCACCAGGGGTACGAAACCTTACACCTGGGGGTACGAGACATGCTGACCAAAATAATTCAATATCATATTTATAAGGAAGCTGGAATATATATATACATTATTTGTCGGTTTGTCTTGTCTCTGCATCATTTTGTGAAGAAAATTGGAGCTGAAACATAGTGTTCCGTTTTCAACACGGAAGTGAGGTGGCTCTCAACGTACTACTTACACGTGTCTTCGAACTACACGAAGAAATCAAGAGGTCTGATAATCAAGGCCAGTGACATGCATGACCACTTTTGAAAAACAGGGAGTTCATTTTGTCCTTAGGCAACATGACAGATGTATTCACGCACTTGAAACGAGTTGAACATCTCATCCAAGGAAGAATGCTGAACATGATGACGTCAGAGAAGTTATTTTGCCTTACCAGAACTTCCAATATGGATGTGGCGCATTGAAGAAGGAAAATTTTGTTAACTTTCATTCTTTAGATGAGGCTGCCTTTTGCAAGAGGAAGTGTCCATCGTACTGAACGTGAAAGCTATTTGCAAGGGCTGATTCACTCCTTGCAGGGAATACTTCACCATGGACAGGTTCTGTGGCACAGATGGATACGGGATTCCAATAATTTTCCAACTCGTTTTCAGGAAAACAGTAATATGTTGGAAAAGATGATACTTGTTGAGCGAGGCAACGACAATAATCCAAATGCAGTTTGAATCAATGCAGCTAGATCTGTTTTGGTGTGTGCACAACTCAAAACATTTCCACAGCTCAGCAGAAGCCTCTGGAGGTAAGTTGTAGCCTTTGCAACCACGTTCTTATTGCGTTTTTCTACACTATAGTCAGGGCCACTATGTACTTTAGAGTTGCTTCACTGGATTTTTGGGGGAGTTGACTTAATTTTTGCATTTCATGAAGGTAAAGGTCTAAATAAAGTGAAAACCCACGTTTCCAAATTTATTAAACCGGTATGGCGGCCAATTGGGAATTAAAAAATGCCGCCATATATTCACGTGAATTTTCAGTATTTTACTATAACAACCTATATACCAATTTAAGGTGCTTTTTGTCTCAGGTTTTAAGGGGTGCTGAATCCAAATAAATTACTTATGAAGAGCCCAAATCACCACAACACTTTTTACACTGTAAATGTGTTGGGTAAAATTTTACACAACACCTTAATTATATGAATGAAGTTACCTTCCTCAAGCCACACTGGACTCCCAAAGAGTCATGTTTGGTTTTTTCTTCATTTGTTTTTTTTTTTAAAAAGATTCATAAAATTGTGAATACAAAAAGCGTTATTTTTCTTAATCACTTTGACGAAATAGACAAGTTGTGTAAAATTTTATCCATCATATAAATCATGAGAATTAAGTATGAATGGTTAAAATAATGTGAGCGGACCTAACAACATATGAATGACATGCACACTGGATTTATGTACAAAATACTACATAATGTGAACTCTTTCACTTACTAAAGAATCGCTCAAGGACTTTCAAGATGTCATGAAAATTTACAAATGTTTTAAATCCAACATTGCAGAAAATGTTATTTTGCAGCTTGGTATGTGATTGAGATAACCCATACTGTGACCACGGACTGACATTAAATATATTATGTTCCTGTTCGTTCCTATTACACTGGGCGACAAAAAAAAATTGAAGAGATCTGGTCTGGACTAAATGATAGGCCGATTATAGGTAAATCGACCTGCCGAACTCGAACTGATGTTCAATTAAATCTATCACGTCCATGTTTTTGAGAACCAGACGCATTCATGAAAAAATATGGGTAAAAAAAATCAGCAGGAAATAGGTTTCCACCAATGATTCATTTTAAATTCTTAATCTTTTCTTTTCTCAAGCCTATTAGGGCCAGAAGCAGTGTTTTGAGCAGGTGTGGTTTGTGCAGTGAGCAGGGAGGGGTGCGCGCTGCGTATTGGTCGGGGGTTAGCAGGCGTGTAGTACATTGTTACCTACTGATCGTACAGCTTTGACATTATGTTTAAACATTTTATTTTTCTTTGCAGGATTTATATGATGTGTTTGATTTAGTGGAGTCCTTAATTTAGTTGGTTTACCGATAAGTACCTTGTACCGGGCTGTGATGGAGCGCCCATAACTGTTGAATGCATCGGGACAGCTTTTGTACCATATGGGAATTTTACCCCTGACAGCTGAAGAAGAAAACTCTTACAAAAGAATGTTTAAAGCAGCTTATCTGCATTACTTCAAGTGCGTATAGGTGATCAAGATAAGAAGTGGCGCACCACGTAGCATGCAACCCCTGTGTGAACCACTTGAATGAATGGATGCGTGGTAAACGGCCATCAGGCATTGCATTCGGCATCCCAAATGGTTTGGCGTGAACAAAAGGATCACAGTACTGACTGCTACTTCTGGCTCACTAACATAAGGATATTCAGTAAAAAAACGAGCTAAATCAGGTATTCCTGACGTAAGTAACTTCTGGCCATCAGGCCTGTGCACATGGTCTGATCTCCAGTTCCCAAATGTTCCAATTGCAAGTGCTATACCGTGAAATCAGATTCGAACCGACGGAGGATAATCCAATGGATACAGACTTTCAAGAAATGGCAGACAACAGAGAGCCCAAATCATCAGTCAGGGAAGGTACATGATCCTTCTAGGACCTAGATTCTACCCAAGGATAAAGTGAAGTCCTGGGAATCTCGTCTCGCAAGGAATGGAATTTGCTACAAGAAGGAGTCTATCACCACGTTCGGTCGTAGGACATAAAGAATTTCAAGCTTCTTCAAGATGGGGATGGAACACAAGCTCTGTTACTGCTTTGATGTTGACACACTCATGGAACAACTTTGTGAGTCTCACACTTATGATACGAGTGAGTTGGCGGCTGGTTCACAGGATTCAGGAAAAAAAACACGCTAAAGGGCCGTTCTCTGCATAAAGGAAATAAGCTTCCGAGTGTTCCATTGCGCATGGCCATGAAATGAGTGAAACTTAATGAACTATGAAGACTTTGTTATCTGCTGTTAAATATGAAGAACATCAGTGGAATCTGTGTGGGTACCTGAAGGTAATCTCACCTTGCTTCTAGGACTCAGTTAGGTCTACATAGCACATGTGTTTTCTTGTTTGTGGGACTCTTAGAGGCGCGACAGCAAATATACAAACAAAAGGAATGGCCAGCACGACCGAAAGACTCACCTGGCAGGTTAACTGTATGTACAAACCTTAGTGTGGCAGTGAAAAGGTGTACTACCTCCATTGTCTGAAAACTTGGGTTAATGAAAATTTTGTGAAGGCCATGGATCAAAATGGTGCGGGCTTTCAGTATTGTTAGCAAAGTTTGTTGAACGGCACTGTATCTGAAGCCAAAGAAAAAGGCAGGTGTTTTTCAATGGCCTCAAATTCGTCAACTACTCAATGATGATGACTTTGTAAGAGCCTAACTGCCCTGGAAAAAGGTGCTTGGAAGAGCTTTTTGGCTGTTATAAAGAACTACCTAGGTAATGTTCGAGCATCGAATTATGAGGAACTTGTAAATGACATGTTGAAGAGTTACCATGCGCTTGGGGCTCGGATGTCACTCAAAATCCACTTTTTCCATTCACATCTTGATTCTTCCCAACGAATCTTGGCGCGGTCAGTGATGAGCAGGGGGAACGTTTCCACCAGGACATTGCCACCCTGGAAACCCGATACCAAGGACGATTCAGTCCCAACATGATAGGGGACTATTGCTGGACGCTACAACGTGAAAGTAACATAATTTAAGTATATTTTTTGCCAGATATGTACATTAGGTCCTAATAAAGCCGCAGGCACCACCAGAATTTAATTACGAGCAATATATATTAACGTAGGGGGATTGCTTCGATTAATTATATAATTATATATATACATATATATATAATATATATATATATATATATATATATATATATATATATATATATATATATATAATTATAATAGCTATTAAAATTTAAAATGCCGATATTTCAAAAACTATACGTGCTAGAGAAAAAGCAATGCCATTTTGGAAACCAGCAGCGAAAATGCTGTCCAACCCACACACAATGAACTCAGAACCATTTTTGGTGTCGACCAGTGTTATTAGTACAGTGAGCCATCATGAATGAGATACAAGACCTTGGACATCGATCAGAAAGAATTGAAGAAACCAATTGGAGACAGTGTATTATCTGCCAAAAAAGATACTACTCGCATGGGCCTCATAGTGTCTAATCCAAGGGCTACATCGTTTGATCGTTTGTTGACGGCAATAAAAGAGCGGGCAAAGTCACAAGATGTTGACTGTCTTCAAATCCAAAGACGACTCGGTGAAGCTACTAAAGAAACGTTACAGGCAGCACACACGATTTGGCATCGAAAATGCTACGCAAAGTTTATTAACAAAGATCATATTTCACGTGGCATAAAACGCAAGCAAGAAGGATATGTGTCAGGTAATCGACTCGGTAGAAAAAGTAAGCGCTACAAAGGAGATAAAGGATTCAACAAACAGTGGCAATCTACTTTTACTCGATCAGCTACGAAACCCTTCAACAAGGATCAGTGTTTTTTCTGCCAGAACCAGAAGTATGATGAACAAGAACCGCTGTACACTGTGCGGGAGGATGCACCTGGCGAGACTCTTAGGAAGACTGTTGAACTGTAAAAAGATCCAGTTTTCCTGACAAGACTGAACACAGCCATTGCACCAAATGATGCACATGCAATTGATGTCCAGTATCACAATCCATGCAGGAGAGATAACGTGTTTCATGTTTTACGCAGAAGTCATGGGGAATCAAATACAGATAGCAGGCAGAGCTCGATGCAAATGGTGTGTTTAGCTGAATTTATCAATCGATAGTTCAACAGTCTTCCTAAGAGTCTTATGCCTAAGAGTCTTATTAATCCTAACGAGTTGGCTCGATTTCTAGCCTCAATACATTGATTCCTAGGACGGAGGTCTGAGCTTACCCGCACTCCCAGACCTTTCAGACCTTTCTCACCCTCTGATCTCTTCGGCGATATTTTGAGTATGGTTGAACTATTGCCATGATTTTTCCTACAAACATCCATTACGCTACACTTATCAATATTAAACTCCATCTGCCATCTATCTGCCCACTCATTGAATTTATCCAAGTCTCCTTGCAAAATATTTACATCAGACTGTGATATAATAATCCTTCCTACCTTAGTATCATCAACAAACTTGCTGATATCACTACTAATCCCACTATCCAAGTCGTTGATGTAAATAAAAAATAGTAATGGACCCAAAACAGACCCTTGTGGAACCCCACTCGTTACCTTCTCCCATTCAGATTTAGAACCATTAATTGTAACCCTTTGTTGCCTATTACTTAGCCAAGATCTAATCCAATGAAGAACCTTCCCATCTATTCCATGAGCCCTAACCTTATTTAAGAGTCTACCGTGTCGGACCTTGTCGAATGCCTTACTAAAGTCCAGGTATACTATATCATAATCCTCATCATTATCTGCTGTCTCATAAACTTTCCTATAAAAACTCAATAAATTAGTGAGACATGATTTACCTTTAGTGAACCCATGTTGTTTTATATTTTGCGCATCCTTGTGCCGTTCAATGACCAGCAGCTTATTGGTGCACCATACATCTATCTTTTATCCGTCTAACATTGTTTTATGTCTTGATGGAGAGAGTTTCTGCAGGAATCGTATTCCACTTTGAAAAATGTACATTTATTATCCGCAAGAGTTTTACGCATGTATGCAATTTTCCCTTGATTTCTGAAATATTTATTTCGGGTAATATGCCTTTAAAACAAACGTTATTCGGTCATTTATCAATAGAATTTAAATCTGCTTATACCACAGGGAAGCCTGTTGAAATCTAGATTTTTTTCCCTCCATAACGTTTTCTCATGTTCTCATGACGTTCATGAGATATTATGGAAACATTGCTTCCCCCCATTTTCCGCAGCCTCGTACTGCCACATCCCACGGCTAACGTTTTTTTTTACCGAACAAAATTCATCAAATGCGCTTCAGTCTTTTAGTTTCCGTCTCAGGGATTAGACGTACGCGTGCGAGCTCTCTCTTGAAAGTCTAGGAACCGTCTGGATGCAAGTGACGACATGCGTGTGGCACTTCGGGAACCATGTTCACAGTCAGGTTCAACTTTGGTCTTCTTAAAGTAATCGTCCAGACCCATTTTTGTTTTGCCTAAATATGTTGAATGCACATTCAAAACACCTAATCCACCAAAAATAATTGATTTCCAGGCCTTATTTCCGTAAAAACACGACTTTTGTAAAAAGCGCGCGAAATTTTTTTTCTTCCCGGCAGCCAACAAGGTTACGAATATTATTGATGACGTCAGAAGAGTAAGTCCCTCTCTCCTTCCTTTCCTTTCCCTTCTCTCTCATCTCTCCTTTGTCTCTCTCTTTCTCTCCTTCCTTTCCCTTCTCTCTCTCTCTCTCTCTCTCTCTCTCTCTCTCTCTTCTCTCTCTCTCTCTCTTCTCTCCTCTCTTTTCTTCTTTTTCATCTATTTCTTCTCCCTCCTCTTCCTTCTCCCTCTTCATCCTCCACGAGAGAGAAAAACTAAGGAGAGAGAAGGGAAAGGAAGGGAGAGAGAGAGAGTGAGGAAAGGAAGGAGAGAGAGAGAGAGCGAGAGATAAGGAGAGAGAAAGAAGGGAAAGGAAGGAGAGAGAGAGAGAAGGCACAACTGTCTTGCTGCACCCATAAAGGATGCATGCATGTGGCATATCGCAAAAAAAATCTATCAGAAACACACAAAAATCTTCAAGTACTATATTTATCTCTTGTGTTAACGTGCTTCTGATCAGCGCGCTTCCTTTTGTGACGTCACCGAGCCGTGGCGCATCGTCTGCTTGTCGTGAGGGGCGTTTTGGAAGCTCGGGGAATTTGCAGATTTTGATTGCGGATTATTTAAAAGCTGCTGACTGGATGCAAAAAGTGACGACATATTGTTGATATACTCGTTAATGGCTTTTAATTTGATTGCATTAAATTAGGAATGATGAAATGGTCTGGACGTTTACTTTAATACATGAAAGGGGGCATTCGTTCTCGGGGACATGGTCTTTCCAACTGGATGGGTTCAGAAGACTGACGCGGGGGGCGCCGTAAGAAATAGTGTCACTATTCCAGTAGAAGACACAGACAGGAGTAAAAAGTCAGAGACAGAGGCTGCCTGTGACGAGGTTATATTTTTCGGCCTCCTCGTAAGCAACCATCCATCGGGTACTGCACTACATAGCCCCCGTGTGTGTATGTAATACATTTTATGTTATAAAGTGTGTAAAAATGTGGGTTACGGTGTGCACGTTGCACACAGTTGCCGTGCACAAAACAGCTTTTGGCATTTGGCGGTCCAAATACTGGACTGAGAGCGGATTTAAAACGAATTTAAGGCAGGAGTTTTGGAGCACTACAACTTTGCTTCGTTGACTTTTCCCGTATCTATACGGGAAATGCGTTCCTTACTATCAAAAAACTTCAAAACTGTTCTTTAACTGGCAGGGTTCTGTGAAAAAAATATATAGAACAATTATTATTGTTCTTCGCAAGATGTACAATTGGTATTGAGATCATTTTTACGTCTGTAGGACAATAAAACTCGACCAAATTTTTGGCAGCTTAAAATGGTCAGAACACTACCTTTATTGCGTTTCCCAATTTTTTACTATGAAACTATTGACCCTAGACCAGGGGTTCTCAAACTTCACTGGACGGCGGCGCACTAGATTATATCTTGGACTTCGGGGGCGCAGCAGCTATATATATATAATTATATAATATATATATATAGATATATTAATATATATATATAAATATATATTAATATATATATATCAGGAATGGACATAAGAAAATAATGTGTAAATAAACTACTATGTTACAACAATAACATACCTGATCAGTGGGACATGTGTGCCTGCCTGGAGTTGCATAGCCGCTCTATGTTAGGAGGGACAGTTGACAGACACACTCTCATTTCCTTTTCAACAGCCAGCAATTGCTAATGCTAAGTTGTGGCTTGCTCAAGGGATATTGAACGAATGGATTTTTCAGCCAGTCATAACTTTCAACAGATATATTTGGGAAATATTTTTCTATGTTCCTTCCTAGGCTTTCAAGGTGCTGCTTAATGAAGGGAAAACAATTTCTGTAATTTAGCTTCAGCAGTTTTTTGAAACATGTCAATCTTGCCTTCACTCATCCTTTCATTCCAGAGCCTAATTTTTTCTACCAAGGCTTTCATTTTGTCAGAAGATGTTACCATATTTTCATTTCTTCCCTGCATACTTGCATTAACCTTGTTCAGATGTTCAAATATGTCTGCCAATTAGCATAATTTTGAACTCCAAATTTCATCAGCAAGTAATTCGCAGAATTCAGTTTTCTCCTCAAGGGTAAAGAAAAGGACCATTTCCTCTCAGTTCATGCACCCGGGATAACACTTTGTCTCTTGATAACCACCGGACCTCTATGTGGAGGGGAAGACCTTCGTGAGGAGATCCCATTTCTTCACAAAGCATAGAAAATAGTCTTGACTGCTTTATTCTGCTTTTAAGAAAGTTTACCATTTTCACAACATCATCAAGAACAAACTTTAATTCTTGTCCGAGTGTTTTAACAACAAGAGCTTCACGGTGCAAGAAAAAATGGGTATAATCAAATTTGGTTCTTCTTGACTAAAGGGCACAAAACCTTTTTACCGATCCCACCATGGATGGGCAGCCATCTGTGCAAATTCCTACACATAATTTTCATGACAAGTCCTTTTCTTTTAAGTATTCTGTCACTGTAGAAAATATCTCCTGTCCTGTGGTTTGCATCAGTTCTTTGCAGCATAAGAAATGTTCAGTTATTCTGATATATTCTGAAATAGGTGTCATATAGGCTTGTAAAATGTTTTCAGGAATTCTTCTTCTCTTCATCTTGTTGACTACGTTTGTGGGCTAAACGGGTATACAGGCCGCAAAGGAAGAAATCTGGCGCAGAAAGTTATAGTTCCATCTCTTACTCATTTATCAGGAACGATTCACTCTATGAGAAAACAAATCGAGTTATGTATCTCTATAAAGTATTTTTTATTTACGGATTATACACGTAAACTGCTTATTTAGGCTGTTCACGTGCAGGCCTTAAAGTGTTGCCAAGTCAAAAGTTACGTTTGATCGAAATTGTTTTAGCATTCGAAAGGGAAGAAAAAGGCTACAAGGGGAAAAAAGACACATTCGAGTTCATGTGTACAATTTTATATGTGCTTGTCGTGTGTGTGAAAGGGAAATATGAGTCAATAAGAGGAGTGTTAATTTCGCAAATAAGATATTTTATGAGGGTGATCTGGCAACTGTAGTGAGGCAATGGCTGCAGCTCCCGGCCGCCGTGTGCTGCAGATGCAGGCAAACTTTACCCTGTTTAAGTGAATTCAGGTCACTACAGAAACAGGAAGTAAAATTGAAAATTATACCAAAATATAGGAATTCCAAAGATCCGGAGAATAATAACTTTTTCTCTGTCTATATATCTCTAAATTACAGAGAGAGAGAAGAGAGAGAGATATATTCGCTGTAAGTCCTCGAATAGGCCGTATCGTTCTCTCCCGGGGGTCGCACAGTGCGTCGCTCAGTACGTGTTCTGAGTCCTATCCAGACTCCCGTGAGTTCATTCTCATTCCGGTAAGCTGCCGTCTGATTTGATGTTTGAATCTCTGAAGTTATGTTTTACTGTGTATTTGATGTGACTGTAGTCATGCTCTACTCCTCCATCGAGGTGCACCTAGAATATTTTCGTGAGGGTGGGCAAATTTGTTTCGCCACTCCCAGTACACAGTAAATCCCTAGATTTATCGCTCTCGCTGGATGGTAACATTTGTTCCGCCTCGGCTGATGGCCTTTTACCAGGCCTGATTCATATTTCCTGCTGCCTCAACAATAGTTTGGTGCTGTGATGCCTTGAGTTCCAGACATTTTCGTGAAGCATCCTGCGCGACCAAATCAAGGTATAGGTGTACACGGTCAGGTGACCGCGGTCATATCGCTAGGGTAGAAACCGTAATAACTTTTTTTACTGACTTCAGTGTATTCGATTTCTTACAGAAGGAAATTTCCGAGAGCCCCCTGGTTGCGCCACTGCCTCATACAAGCGCAAACGCACAGGCGTACACTCAAAGATACACTGATAAATGGGAAATTCCCCTCAAATTTCTACGTTGGCTGTGATATGAATGGTAAAGGCCCTCTGTATTCTCATTGCAAATTGTGCAATTCTGACGGAAACCTGATCAAAAGGCTACGGGAATACAGGGCTAACAGGGAATGTTTGCGTAATATAGGGACTTTTTGGCAGCTCGAGCTGGCACACTGGCAGCTGCTCATAGTGTTTGTTTGGTCTTATTTACGACGGTCTATATTAAGGTAAATACAAGCCAAAATAGGAATCGTTAACAGTGTTACAGAGGCACAGGGGTGGGTATGAGTGCCTCGTGTATACATGATGAGTGGTATTGTGAACAAGGGTGTAGTGTCAATTAATGTCAATTCGTGACTCGAAATTAAGAGGATTGTGTGTTCTGGCATCTCTGGCAAAACTTCTGGCCCAAACAAGAAAGCATCTAAAACTACTCGGGGTGTAATTCGGCACTCACACATTTTACCTTAGGAATCATCCCCAGGTATCCATTGTCTCGATTAGAAGCTGACAAGTGCAATTACTGGGCTCACGTAGGCTAAAAAACCCGCCGGAGAAAATCTTTGTTTTCTAATGCCAGTTTTTAACACGCTACTCACCACTGCGATAGACATAAAAGAAATTCTACTTCTACAATAGCAAGCGATCCCATGAAGTTAGCATGATTTGGGGGAATTAAGGCTGTCCATTTCAAAAAGCACAGATTTTCATTTCAATGCAGACAAATCGGGAGCTTGTGGGCAGATTCAAATGGTCCTTTGCCATACTTACAGCAAGTATGCGCGAGAATATCTGGGTGCACTGATGATTTGGAGCCCAAGATCAAAGCCTGTCCTGGGTTTTCCTATTAACAGTGTCCTGTGTCCTTAAGAAGTGTGTGCTGTTGTTCTATGTCAACACTTACATCCCTGAATAACCATGCTTTGGACGTAACCTACGATTCATTTTTTTTATTTTTATTTAAGCAAAATCGGGAAGGTGTTGTTTACCAAAAGGTGTGGAACTGCAGAACGAGACTGCGCATCCAATATGAAACTTTTAGACAACCTCTCCAACTTTTGCTCTGACGCTGGCAGGTTTGACCAGTTTTTTAAACAAAGTCTTCACCTGTTGATTCCTGCCCTACGCATGTGTATCGGAGAAACAGTATCAATTGAAAGATTTGTTGAACATAGGGTGGAAACATTGGGAAAGCGGGCACTATGTTTTTCATCATTTGTTAAAGGTAATATTTGGGATAGAGTGTATGATGAAAGACGAGTTTGAACATTCATATTGCCCAAATTATGGATACAGTCGTTCTTTTAGAGAAATTAAAACGTTATAACATGTACTACTCCATCAACAGGGTGTGGCTTTCCAAGGAAATGATTCTCTGCAAGTGGGACTGTATTGACTCTGTATGACTGGACAACGCATTTTGGCAAAAAGACAATGAACTTTAGATAGGACCGACTCGAACAACAGCTTAGAATCGAAAAATGAAACCTCTGTACAAACTGCAACCAGTTTCAAAAGGAAAAGGTCAAACTTTGGTAGGACATACGAAACAAAAGCTGACAAACTGGCAATGACTTGACCTCATGTACAAATGACACTTCTGTATTCGCTACTCACAACAGTTTCAGGTTTTGAGTCCTCAGACGATAGGTACTGTCTCTGGGCCGCTACAAGCAAGTTGTGAATATTACCACTGGTAACACTGACAAAAGAAATTCAGTAAAGAACCTGACTGATTCAGATATGTCCTCGAATAAAACGGATTAAATCCTGGTCACACAGATTCTGATCCACGGTACAATACCTCTGACTAAGCTTCTCTAATATCCAGTGTCAACTATTGAAAGGTATGTTGGTAATGGTATACTGTTATGAGCATTCAGACTGAAACTGAAGTGTTGATGAAGAATGGCGACATTTTATGTGGAACCAGTCGCAGAACATGTCGCTAGCAAACTTGACACCTAGAAAGTTAAGGTCTGACATAACAATAGATTGGTATACAATTATGTATACTGAGGGGTCTATTCAAGAAACACATTCTATTTTTAGAAGTGTAAAAAGAAAAAGATGCATGCACAATTAGTTGAGTGGAACAAAGAACAACAGTGTGACATTGCAAGGAATCTTGGTTGATCAGAAAATAGGTCAAAGACTTGGGTTGTGTGTCAAGCGGTATATCAGTTGAAGTATAGAGAAAAGTGAAGTACCTAGTTTCTGTTGTTAATGACTGATTCCAGGTGAAGTACCGCAGTGCATGAAAATATTAAATCCGGTTGAACTTTCGCTATATTTTGATAATTCCATACATACATTTCCTTCAAGCTAAAAATGGGTCTCATGGAGCTTCATTGGAGACTGTATAGATTTTGACAAAAGGTTGACCACTTACTTGAACAAAAATAACTTCCTTCCTAGGGCATTTCTTTGCTCCCCATAATTGTTCTTGGAGAAGTTTGACTACATCACAAAAGCAGTTTTAAAGCAAACAGGCGTATATATCATGGATGCTCTAAAATGGTTGTTCAAAACAATCCGAGTATAGGCATATCATTGATTCAACTATGAGGTACTAAATGATATCCAGAAAGTGGTGGCAATGTCTCTAGGTGCAATTAGAAGGATAATTGATTGATGAAAAATTTGCTCGAGGTCTGAAACCAATCCTGTTGCCTTTGATGAAGAGGAGATAGATTGGTGTTGCGTGTTGCTGCTCAACAAGAGGTGATGATGGTGACATTCCAAGGCCCAAATCCACCTTGGAAAGCTTTGAGCAAGGTAATTGTTAATGAACATCGCCAGAAGGCTGTTGTTCCATTCCGGTTGGGGTGGGTCAGATGAGTCTTCTGACAATCCAGTCTTGGAACTTTTGCAGATCTCTGAGCTGCAAGTGAGGTCATGCCAGGTTTCTTCTCCAAGGATTTTCCTCATCTCTTCCCTGTATGGTAAAGGTGATTTTACTAAGCCAGGTTGGGCATCAACCTACCCATTGACGTGGGGCTAAACATCTCATGAGGTAGACGAGGTTTGCAAATGATCCAATATTTCCACTAGTTGTAACAAATATTCAATGAAGGCAAACACTCAACTCTAGGTAATCTTTACGCACATAGAAACATGGGTCATTTAAGTGTTAAAGACTGAGGAGAAGTTAGACAAGGTGACCATGCCATTTTAAAAGTTTGTACTGTTTTTTCCTGTGGCTCAAGGGCATCACGAATTCTTTTACAGCATATCTCAAAAGCTATTGCTTTCTCCGACATCTCAGAATATTTCAAAAGAATGAAAAAATGTCAACTTGTGCTTGGAACGTAAGCCCAGCATATTTTCATCTGTATGATTTGCATAGGTACTACCTGGCTCAGAGAAGTAATTTGAACAAAACTGTGGTGAAAAGTTTGGGTGACATACTCTGAAGGCCAGATCGGTTTAATTACATTGTGAAAGGACAGTATTACTTAGCATCAGGCAAAAGGCTGTTCGTGAAAAACTTGCCATTGTGAATGAATTCTTCACAAAGAGGGTATATTTTTGCACTATGGGATATGTCTCCAAAACCGAACTTCGTGTGAAGATACATAATGAGAAATTAATTTCAACAGTAGAGGTGCTATCCACTGCCACATGGTATCTCTCTTAAAAATGGTTCCAACAGTTGAAAGATTAAATGGCTTCGCTGAAATGCTTGTGCCATAGTTTCTGACAAAGATGAACTAAGGTTGTGGTAGAAAGAGAAGAAGATAAGAGAAATCTTGGGCAGTCTATAAAGAAAATGATAAATTTCAACTCGCTATCTGTTGTTATTAGTTGATTCACCCAAACTTGGCACCAAAAACCTGGCCTGCACTTGGGAACAAAATGTGTACCGACCCTCTGCAATTACTTTAGAAAATAATTTAAAGATGTGGCCATTAAACATGAGTGCTCTTCTCAAGCAATATGCAAATGTTGGTTAATCGTGTATGTTACACAAATGTAAATTGTGTGGTTACTGTCAAATCATAAAAGGTACAAAATGGTTTCCTGATCCTTGACACCCTTTTCTATAGCCTGTAATCCCCCACAAGGTCAAAGTCTAAGTTTGTCGGTTCAAAGCATCCTATGGAGTATCATGGCTATGAGCTTTTTTGCGATCAATATGGTTTGGTTAGATTCTGTAACGTGAGCCCCAGGATGTCCTAAACTCTGCTGTTTTTGAAGGTTGTTCCTATGTTAAAGAGACAAATTGGTATTGCATAACACATCCTGCAATTGTTGGTCCTATAGTGAATTTGCTATTAGTTTGGATGGCCACACTGATCAAAAGACTATTTACTGCATATGATAACTTCTCAATATCTGCTGAAATACATATGAACCAGACCCATCGACTTCTTCTCTCTAGCTAGCACAAAGTGTCCTCCTCTCAAAAAATCACTGCGATGATACACGCACTTCGGAGGTAGCCACGACAAATTTTGAATGCCAATCCATTAGGTCATAGAGAGACATTCGGAATGAGTGTGTGTTGATTATTCAGGGATTGCCCCATGTCAATACAGTAACAACCACGTTATGCGAACTTGAAAGGAAGCAAAAGTAAATAAAACATTTGACACAGGGGGGGGGAGGAGTCGGAATATTGGTGACGATGATGAATGGCAGAAACCTCATTTCATCCAACATGCAGATGCATACTGTCCAGAGAGCGCAATGCAAATTTTCAAAAACTTTGTCAGGATATCCTCTTAGGTTTCGTGGACGCTCCAAAATTATTTGTCTGAGAGAATTCATGTTTAACTTCACTCAAAAAAATGGAAGGTCAGAAAGCAAATGTTTTCCCGCTTTCATTACCCCTTTATAGGTACATTGGTGCACACAGGTGACCCAAAAATATGAGACTACTGCAGGTGCTTGCTGCTCATGGAACAAGCTGTTGTACTCTATATACTGTTTTTTACGGATTTTGGCTCTTGTGAAGCCGAATGAAAGAGTTTGTTAAAAACCCGTTGTTGTCAAGAATTATCCAAAGAGGAGTTTACGCAAGTCAGAATACCATAAGAATGTGCCCATCAGCACCAGAACATAATCCTCTTGATATGAGTTACATGGTTGAGGAGGAGCAACAGAAATACAGAAGCTAGAGGAAGTGATGGAGACATAATATTGGTGTAATGATGTCAGTATGGTTCAGGTGTTGAAATCTGTGTCAGGTTTGAGCAACATCTGAATATGCTTGAGACCTGTTTCCTTGAGGGAAAATGAAGTGAAGTTCTTTGGATGATGCATTGTCTTTTCATTGAGTATGACGGACTCTGGCTAGGATGCCCGAAGGTTGGATGAAGTAGAAAAAAGAAACTGCAAGTATTTGCCAGAGGGGTGTCAGTTATGATGTTGTGATCTTTAAAGCTAAATTCCAAACAGAAAGCTTATTTACAAAATGGTAATTGTGATTGGGTATAAAAGAAGCTGTCTACTCTAGCATCCCCTTTGCATTTAACCATAATTATATGGAGGGCCTGGCTCGTGGTAAAAGCGTCTTGCTGAAACTGGGTCTCCAAATTTCTTGTAGAAGAGAAAGCTGGTAAAAGTTTTCTAGTAAAGGCTGCTCCGACGAGGCAGCTGCATTCATTATTGAGGAAGTACATTTCATTCTTGTTCCACCTTCCATTTAATGTCGGGTTTGGTAAGGAATATATCATATTGTCATTGAAAGATTGTTGCTTTCCAGAGTTAACAAATGAAATTTGAAGGCACCAAGCTGCTTGCAATGATGAAAGTCAATGATGGCCTGCATAGGTTTACATGACAAACAAAAGGTGTCAGGAAATCTCAAACACAATGAACCCTTTGCAGGTTTTTCAATGATTATTATGGGGGACTTTGCTCAACTTCCACCATACTCGCTCACCCCTCATACTGCTTGTAAACCCCAAACTGTGATTCCATTGATAATACCTGGACAGTCCTTGTTCAAGCTTGTTTCAAAAGACTGTGTATTAGATGAAGTCGATGAGGCACAAGGTGACGATCAAAGATTTCAGACCATCTTTCCCAATTGTCCCCAAGTACTTTTTGTGAGACAATGACTGGTATAACTTGGACGTGACTTAAACAGCAACAACTCACGTCCTTTTGCAAAGTAAAGTTTTGAAATTAGTGCCATCCATTCTTTATGTGCCTATAATGTGGCTTGCAAGAGCATAATGTCCAACGATAGCTTCTTAGGTACCTCCAATTGCTGTTGTCATAGCTGAGCACAACTGTGTCACAGCGCTCATAGTAAGCTCTCTTCAAACCAAGAGGTGGTTGCCTAAAAACTTGTTACTTTGTAAAGGTATGGATGTAATGCTGGTTGGTGTTCAATTTTTGGCGTGAAGCTGGTTTCACCAATGGTACTAGAGTTGTGGTCAGATACATATTTACCCATCTGGTGTAAGCCCCCAAACTTGCCTTCAGTTGTCTTGGTAGAAATCTCTCTCAGTTCAAGGGAGACTCCTTCCTCTGGAGTGACATGTGAAACAAAATTATACCAATTTTCCATAACTAAAACTGGTCGAAAGGTAGAACCCTTAGGCATGAGAACAATGTTTCTAATAGTTTTTCTCGCATAGCCTCAATACTAAAAGTCAAGGCAAGTCGGATAGAGTGCTCATCACCTTATGGTGCCAAAGAATTTGCGTAGTCTTACTTATCCTGCCATTAGTAGATTCAAAAAATTTGAATTGTTCTATGGCATTTAAACCATATCCCAATGGCAGAAATGTTTCTTACATTGAAGTTAAAAGATGTTTTCAAGTAAGATTAAAGCACGCGATGTAAGAGGAAACAAGTGATAAAGAGTTGTATATTGAATTGGTTGAGAGTAAAAAATTATATTGGGAATGCAATTATGACAATTTGGTTGGCTATCTGCAATCGGCATCACCAAGACGAACAAAATAACAAAAAAAGGACCTCTGGCACTAAACCCAATGCGTACGGGTGCACTGCAAGGTCGGGAGTCCCCCCCCCCTACTTTTTTTTTCCCCTGTCCACCGGTCCCCGGAACAACAAAAACAAAATTAAATTACACACATAAATCGAGGCAAGGTTATCCAGGCCCCTACATCCCAGGAGAGGAGACCATACCAACATCTCGATCATGCAAATCAGTATATATTTTCAATACAATAATAAATATATGCAGTATATTTTCGGTACAATCATTTTTGCAGTTTTTCATGCCCAGTCACCAACATGAGGATTACACCTGGAATTTTGGGGGGATCTGACCTAAAAGAAGTTTATAAATGTGCTTGAGCAAGACTAAATCAAAGCCAACAAGCAGTCACACTATTCTTGCTGATAATTCAACACCAGGCAACAAAGAACAGAGCAGATTTATGCTGGAGTTTAGTAAATGTCTTTGATTAAATAAATACCATCTATGGTTTTGAGTAACAACATACTACAATTTTGCCTCTTTTCTGTTTCTTTGTAAAAAGTAAGAAAAAAAGGATGGTGAAGGTAGGTTGGGTTTAGATCAGGTTATACATAGATTATTTTACAGTGAGGGTATTTAAAAAGTGACTTTGCCCTGTTCGAGCTTGGCCACGTTCCACATCTAGTGTGGACGTGCTATTTCCTAGTTTTGTTATCAGCAACATAACGGATGAACACTAGTAACTGAGGTTTTCCTCCAAGTGTCTGGTTGATTCATCCGCTTGTAGAAGCATACATTTTACCTTTCATACTCGAGTTCACACAACGCCGGCTTTTTTCATATCGACGACATGTCCTTGATTCGTCTCCAATCGTGTCGTCTGATAGGGGAATTTTTTTCACTTCTTCTCAGCCTCATCCCCCCAAACAATGTTTTCGCCAGCAGCAACAGCAAGCTGGACAAGGAAGCATGACTCTGCAAATTGAATGGGTGTCATTTGTTTTGCTGTATGCTCTGCCACAAATAGCTCTGCTTTCTGTGCTTTTCTGCCACCTTTCCCTTTTCTCAAACCCAAGCATTTGGTTGTTTTTGTATCTTTCCAAGAGTTTCTAAAGTAATACTATAGGCTTCTGAGAGACGATGGACTATTTTGTTGTAAATGTCTTCATTTTCATTTACATGGCTCAATTCGCAAACAACACATTTGGCCTGGACCTCATTTTCATCATCACAGCAAGTGACCCAATCCAAAGGTACCTTCGTTGTACAGGCGAAAATAACTTTACTGCGGTTACTTTTGCTGTAAACGTTGTGTCGTTTGAAAACACAACGCTCAGACCTGGATGACAAACACTCACTTTCATATGTCACTTCTCTTTGCCCGCCTAAGGACCTGCACGAGCTACGGTCACTTTCCAACTGTCCGTTCACTTGCCACACGATCTGCACGACTTATGCTAATTTTCAACTGTTCACCTTCACTTTCTTCATTTCCACACTAGGGTCCTGGACGAGAGGACGCACTCACAGTTATTCTGTTATTCTCGCCTCCGGCCTTTACAAATTTACGTTTTGATTCATGAGCAACTGCGACTTCACCATCTCTCTCGGTGCTCGACTATTGCCTTGCAGTACACTTTCGCTTTTTAATGAGGTACTTATCCATTTTTTAAGCGTTGACCTCATTACACCACAACA
Source organism: Chionoecetes opilio (assembly GCA_016584305.1). Lineage (NCBI taxonomy): Eukaryota > Metazoa > Arthropoda > Malacostraca > Decapoda > Majidae > Chionoecetes > Chionoecetes opilio. The sequence goes on from JACEEZ010017988.1 coordinate 24,166, forward strand.
GCGCGATACTTACTGCGGCTCACGGCTACAATGACCACGGGAGGTGCCTACCCAACGCTCTTCTACTTGTGTTGCCAATTATACATGTTATTTATCGTGATTGCGGGGTTCACGTAAATATCACGTCAAACAGTCAACTTTGCATAACGCCTACTGCATACGTATGGGCATCAGTTGCTATTCTCATCTTTTTTCCTTTATATTGTCCTAAAAACAATTCACTGACGCGTGATACAACTATTAAGTTGGTAACTCAGTAACACCACAGGCTGCAGCTCAGACTGGTAACAGTACGTGTACAGTACTCGGTCACACGTATTTGTGTGAAGCGGGCAGTATTTTCTTTTAAGCTGAATACTTATTTATTTATTCCCTATTTCTTACTTTATCCATCTACCCAAAGTACTGCTTATAATATTATTAAAAGACCTTGCATTACCTGCCTCAGTTACATAATACTCATTCAGTTACGATTTTCTCCTCTCATATCAAAAAAAACAAAAACTTGCGACCTCCAAAGCGCAAAACCCCATAATTATATGAAAAAATTACACGGCGCACACTCGGATTCCCACGCGCACAAGTGCGCCGCGCGCATACAAGTCTTTTGAGAATTACTGCTGCTAGACCACATTGAAACGAAAATACCTTTTTGTTATAGCTCAACCCTATCTACCCAAGCAATCTATCTGTTTCGTTTTTACATTATATAAATCATTACAGACAAGATTTTTGAGATATAGTTTTTTTATATTTTGCGCACCCTTTGTGTCGTTCATGGACCAGCAGCTTATTGATCACCATAACATCTATCTTTATCCGTCTACATGAATTGTTATGGTCCTTGATGGAGAAGCGTTTTTGTTATTCTTGATGGAGAAGCGTTTCTGCGGAATCGTATTCCACTTTGAAAATAATACATTTCCTTATCCGCAAGAGTTTTTAACGCATTATGACAATTTTCCCCTTGATTTCTGAGAATATTTTTTTTCGGGTAATATACTTAAAATAAACTTATTCGGTATTTATCATGGAATTTAAATTTGCTTATACCACAGGGCAGCCTGTTGAAATCTAATATTTTTTCTCCATAACGTTTTCTCGTTGCTAATACGGTTCTTGAGATATTATGGAACATTGCTTCCCCTTTTTTGTTTTCCGCAGCCTCTTACTGATACATTTCCACGGCTCAACCGTTTCTTTTTTACCGATACCTAAATTCAACAAATGCGCTCAGTCTTCTCAGTTTTCCGTCTCAGGATTAGCCAGTACGCGTGCATTGCTCCTCTCTTGAAAAGTCTCAGTTAGAGGGGACTTGACGAGACGAAAAAGCTTTTGGACGAGCACCCGCCTATATTTAATAGCTTAGTATTATTTTTTTTTTTTTTTCATACCTGTTTTGCGTCTTTAGGCTTTATATCTTCTTGAGGCCTCAGGTGGTTGGCCTTATAGGTTTATTTCTAGAAGGCTTGGATGGCTGGTTGCTGGCGCCCTCGCTCGTGGTGTCCCGCAGGCTGGATTTGTTTGAGTGACACATGTAATTAATTGAGCTTATGCTTCCCCTCGTGCCCTCTGGCCACACTTGCAGTCGAGAATAGTAAATAGCAGCATGTGGGTGTCTTCAGCTACTCGACGACGTACAAAGAAGAGCTTTCCTCCTGGCGAGTCGTGAACTAGAGCAGTGGTTCTTAACCTGGGTACGTGTACACCGGACCATGGTACGAAGGGTTACGAAACGCTTACAAACTGGGGTAACGAGACATGTTGACCAATAATTCAATATCATGTCTTATAAGCGAAGCTAGAATTATATATTCATTATTTTGCTCTGTCGTGTCTGTCTCTGGGCATCTTTTGTGAATAGACATTGGAGCTTGAACATAGTGTTGCCTGTTTTTCGTGACATGGAAGTGAGTGCTCTCACGTACTACTTCACTCGTGTCTTCGAACTACACGAAGAAATCAGAGGTTTCTTATAATCAAGGCAGTGACATTAACTGACCACTTTGAAACAGGGAGTCCACTATTGGGTCCTTACCAAAAAAGGACAGGGATACCGGGGGGTCGACAGATCTGGTGTGCCTCACGATCTGCTGAGTCTCTCGATGGAGAGAGGATTAGTCCAGAGGTCGCTCGTGTCGTGTGGGACGATCTCTCTCGTCTCTCTCTCTCTCTCGTCTCTTCCTTAGGTGCGGAATACTCTCGTGTGCGAAGAGAGGGGAGGAGTGGGTGGAAAGGGTAGAGGAAGATGCTCGAAGAAGTCTCTCTCGGGGGTGGCTTGTATATACAGGTCATAGCTGGGGGATTCTGTGAGTCTATATTGTGTAGGTGTTGGAGGACATGTGCTTGATCACCTTTTGTCATAGCGTGGGACCCTTGGCTATTAGCCAATATTTGTCAGGAGCTCCACTAGCGCCAGTTTGATTAGGTATTTTAGTGGAGGCAACGGTTGTGAATTATGAGATTATGATAATGACAGCTAGCAAGTGTGACAGGGGATGAATAGAGAATGTTTGGATTGGAGGAGGAGCATATAGAAGCACACACCACACATGTGGCACCTCTATAGTCAAACTATTGTTGAGAGATACTTGAATAGTGGTATCATGCCTCTGATGGCCCTGTTGGTATGATAGTGCCACTCTATAAACAAAGAGACTTCAAGACGCCAATATACCGCGGGAATCACCCTTAGCTGCCTGGGCTAACAGTTTCGACGGGGGGCTCTATCCACAATAAGACTAACTAAATATCTAATACAGCAATATTGTTAATGAAACACAAGCCTGGTTTTAGGCATGAGTACTCCTACCTTAGAACCATATAATTTTTGCTTAATGCATATTGATTTGTTCACATGGAGAAAAGAACTTTTTGTTATTCGTGACTACAAGAAAGCCTTTGATATGGTTTGTGCGTGAGGGTTTGTGATGCAAGCTAGTGAGGGAAGAAAGTGAATGGGAAATACTGAATGTAATCGAATGGTATAGTAACCATCGAGGTCTTTGTGTATGTTTTTAAACCAAGAGATGTATGATACATTTGTTTTGCAGCATGGGAGTAGGCAAGCGGAAAAACTTGTCGTCCCCTGCTTTTCTTTCCCGCTTTTTTACATTAATGATATTGAAAGTAAATTACTGGAATGTAACCCTGCAATTTTTCTAGATTTGTCTGATTTGATAAACTCCTATTTGAAACTTTTTTAGTTCTAAATGTACGCGATTATACAATGATTTTGTGTGACAGTGAGGCAGGAAAATGAAGCAATCTCTGATAGCATTGTATACTTCTGTAATGAGTGGAAATTACAGATTAATTGTACAAAGCAAAATAATTGTGTTCAAGTAAGGGAAAAACTCATCTAGTAATTATAATTTTGTCATTTGAGTTAGAAAATGTTTAGGTTGGTGAAGATTACAATGTAACTTTGTGTATTATTTAATTACAATGGCAGGTTCCTTAAAGGAGAGCTGATTTGAAAGAACAAGCAACAAGAGCCATGTATTCACTAATAGGTAAAGTGTTAGAAAGTTGACTTGCCAGATGATATGCGTTGGAAATATTAAGTACCATGGTGTTACCAGTACTGGCCTATGGGCAGCTGAGATTTGGGGATACTAATGAGTAGAGTGCTAGAGATATTACACTTGAAAAATCATTAAAATAGATTTTGTGTGTTCTAAAAACGCTAACAATATATGGTATATGGGTGACTTGGAGTTGTAACCCATCCATGAAATTCATATAAAGTGCAGAATGTTGGTTACTGGTCTCGTCGTCTAATTTAACGGTAAAACAACACTAAATAGTATGCTATATAATGTAAGCAATGTTTGTTGCATTTAGATATGTTTACGGTTATCCACTTCTCCAATGGGTTGCCCTGCATTAAGAATATATGTAATGGAGTGGTGAGTATGTCAGGGGATGTGTTATCACAAAATGTGGCCCAACACTACATGGGTTTAAGAAAACAGTTTAATTGAGCTATAAAGATCACTGGTTTACACTGTCTGGCATCATATTTATCAACAAAAACTTTAAGTAGTAACTACAAGATATTTTAAGCTATGTATGGTATAGGAGCTGTCCGCTTGTCAACTACCGAAAAGTATGCGCCATCCGAGTAACTAAGATTATAACATGCAACAATAGACTACTAATAATTGTTGTAGATACACGGGTGTACACAGATACGATCGTCTTTGGTAGCAAGTGTTATTGCTAAATGCTGTGGAGATGAATTTGCATGTTCTTTCGAATGTACTAGCAAGAAATTTGTGAGGCTGCGGGATAATTTATATCTAGAAATACTACACAATAGGCCAACGCATTTTAGTATGTTGCATTATGCAAAGTACCAGTGTAAAATGTTTGAAGACCTTGTCCATTATTCATCAGATCTATTTTTGAGCATGTTTAGATAGGCAACAAGCATATCTGGTTTATTGGTTTCTATTATTGTAATTTTAATCATAAATAGTTCTTATATTTATATGGTCACTTAGTGATGGACATAAAAAAATGGATTTCTCCTAACTTTCAGTGTAGAACGTAGTACTTATCTGTAGTGTTTTCTATTAGTACGTTTAAAATGTCTTGCCAAAATTTAATTGTATCTTATAGAGCTGTGCTCCATACTTTATTTATAAAGTTCCTGAGCAAAATTTTTTTTTTTACTCTATTCTATTCTATTATATTATTTCACACCACACACGCACACACACACACTCATCCACACACAACACACACACACACAACACACAAACACACACACACACACACACACACACAGCACGGTACACACCACACACACACACACACAGACACACACACACACACACACACACACACACAAACACCACACATACACACACACCACACACACACGACACACACACCCCACACACACACACACACACACCACACACACACACCACACACACACACACGACACACACACACACACCACAACGGGTACTGCCGTGGGGTGAGAGGAAGCAGCTCGGTTCACAACCGAGAAGTCCCCGGTTCGATCCCCGGGCGGAGCGGAACAAATGGGTTGTTTTTCGCTTAGAAGAACTCCGAGCCCCTGTCCACCCAGCCAGTGAATGGGTACTAGGGTGTTAGCCGGGGTTGGTGACCTGCGCTCCGGGGTGCTGCCTTCGGCCAACACAAAGCACTAAGGATGAAATTATAAAATGTTGATATGGAGCCGGGGCCACACGAACATTAGCTCTGGACCTGTCAAAATACAACTAGATGTATACAACTAAGATAAACCACCCACCACTAATCTTTACTCATAGTCTATTTATGTGGAAATTAATCCACCAACCACCCTCTCAACATTGGTTGAGTGTGGATGTGGTGGTTTGTTCCCCCCCCCCCTTGTGAGGGAGGTATTTGTTTGCTCATCAAAGTGGGTGCGTATGTATTTCATATATATACTTAGAATAGTACTGGGTATAATTTAGGTAGTTTAAATAAATGATTAAGTACTGGATCATATAAATTAACATTCGGCCCAGTGGTCCTTAGCATTTGCCACCTTACATATTATCACCTTGGTTAACCCTCGGTTATTTGGCTGCTGCTTCTTAGATTCTCGTCTCGCACCGACGGGAATTTGACACGTGTAGGTGGGATTTGTGCTGTGCCGGTCGCGCCGCTGGCTTTTGGAAATTCAGTACCTTCCAGCCTCTACCGAGTTAACATCTCTTATTAAATATATACGTTGATTTGTATAATTAGAGAATTTTGTATCTAGACTCTTTGCAAAATAGTGTTAAACCAATAACAATCAATCATTGGGGCAATACGGCCCGGGAGCGCGTCGCACATCGCCCACCCTAACGGACGGCACCAATGCCCGGGGGGTCACCACGCGCGAGTTCCCACATGCAGAGCTCCTTTCCCATTACCAGGCAGCTTCTCGACATGGAAACATCAAACTTGCCCCTGGAGACACAGCCTTGTGGGCGCCCCCTTGGGCCTCCTCCACGCCGGATTGTCCTTATCAGATACAACCCGTGGGAAGAATCGGTTTCAGGGTAGCGTGCCACATTCCCCTATAGCCGAAGTTGGCGCTGACGACTATGCAAGGTAATAGGCCCTCGAGTTCAGTCGCACAGGGCAATCGGCTGATTTGATACGTAATCATCCCATCGATACCCCTGATTCTGCGAGAACAACTTATTACCAAAGGCATTGATTCGTCTCTTCAGAGGGCGAGTCACTATTAGTGTCCATGTCTCACTAACCATAGAGTAAGACGAGGGATCACAAGCGACTGAAGATCCGGATCTTTGTCCCTCCTGCACAGGTACCAGACAACGCCAAATACTCCCCGCTGAGCGGAGTCCATAACACCGTGGGCTATGCCATCCGCCGTAAGACTTCTTGGACTGACCCGCCCTCCTTATGGACTGCGCTACCCAGGTATGTAAGACTTTCGAAGAAATCCCCAAGGTTCCCGCCCACGCTGAACATACTGTACTGCGTCTCTTAGCCAGTCTCCAAAACACCTGGACCTTGGTCTTGAGCCAGGAGAAACCCTCAAGTCCAAAATGTTTTGCCTCCTCGTACAGCGCCTTATGGCGCAAGCACATCACCAGATCTCCAGCGACTCCAGCAAAGTTACTGCATCATCGGCAAAAACAAGATCAGTTGGATTTTGGTGGTGCCAACGGATTCTCCACAATCACTTTGATCTACAACCTTGTCCAGTTACCCAGTCCATAACAGCGTTGAAAAGTGTAATGGGGCGGGACGCATCCCTGCCCTCACTCCTGTATTCACAGGAAAGAATACGGATACACCTGCCGAAGCCACACTTCACGCACCTCGCAGGTCCCAGAATACGACCAGTTTATCAAACCATAGTCCTTGCAGGAATTCCGCGAAGTCGCAGAAGATCCCAAGTGAATCACGTGCCTGAGTCAAACGCCTTCTTGAGATATCAATATAGCTGCAAGCATTCCCTGTCGAAACTCACGACTCGGCGTTCACCAGACACGAAGCCTAGGTACGTGTCCGTTGTTGACTTACAGGCGGTGAACCCGACTGCTGAGGTCTCTGATGCTTCACCAGATGTGACTGCGAATTCGTGTCAGCAATATATGGGCAGCAGCTTGCCTGGTACGCTGAGCAGTGTAATACCGCGGTAATTGTTTGCAGTCCTTACGGTCCACTTTCCCTTGTCCGATAGGGACGACCAGCCCCCTTTTCCAGTCCAGGAGATGGTACCCTGATTGCCACGGGGCGCAGCGGACAGCATGCAGACCCGCGATCATGAGCTCCCCCCAGCTTTTGAGGAGCTCCCCGCACTGATATTACAAACACAAGCTGCCTATTTCCACCCTCCAACTTTGCTACAGCATCTCTGACTTCGTCAAGAGAGGGTGCGGTTTCGTCAATGGGGAGGATCGGCATCCACTGCCTGTAACTCAGTGGTTGTGAAGCTGTGCCTCAGTTTGGAGGTCCACACCTGAACAACTGCACAAGGTACTCGCCCAACGAGCCATTGGTACCATCCATTTCCGACACGAAGCGCCATTCTTCTGTTCGAAATAGCACTCGCCCCAGAAGAGACTTGGAACGGAGCTTCTGTCAGGGGCCTCGGTAGGCGGGATCGGAGGTCATTAGCGTTTCCAAATGACCCTCGACAAATCCTCAGCGGAGAACTCCTGACATACCTCTCCTTGTCCTCTCCTCAGGAGGGTTCTAGTCCGGCGTGACAAGCCCTGTGCTGGTTCCTGGTTCCCAGCCACCATGGCGGAGCGCGACTCTCCTCGATTTTTCCTCCAGCGTCCCTCCGTCGAGACAAAACCACGCCTTGACCTCGGGCGCTCCTCAATACATCCTTGCAGCCTGTAGTTTCACGTTTGAAGGTATCCACCGTTTCTAACTCTAACAGGGTCCCCCGAGAACACCGATGCACTCAACGATTTGATACTGCCACCCGCATACCATGAGCACATGTCAAGTCCCTCAGTTTCTCAGATGAACCCATTATGGTTACCTCTGAGATTCTTCTGGACTTGACATGAAGCTTAAGTGACATTAAGCTTAAACCAATAGGCATTTAAAATCAACACAGATAATCTCCGCAGTGTTCCCGTCAAGTTACTGTGTGTTAACCAATTGACCGCTATCGATAACAACTAACGCCTCCGCCTCCACACTTCAACTGCGCCTCATCACGTTTGACCACTTTCGGAATTACAATACAGGCAGTATTAATCAAGGCTAAACTTAATTTAACCTACTATCCACCGATTAAGTATCCGAGTTCGTTTGACTAGGTTTAGGTATTGTGGTCGGGATGAGATAGACGATGGGTTTTGTATAGGTAAACCTCAAATTAAATATATTGATTTGACAAAAATTTCCACGTTAGTGCCCCGAGTTGGGGGGGAGGAATATTTATGTTTTCGATACGTGACTCGAAGTGTCGTTGTGAGGCGTAATTATGAGCCTACCACTTGCTGGTTATGAGATCGGAGGTGGGTGTTTCGCGGCGTTGGGAACGCTTCAACAGCCGGTCCAACTACCATATCGCCAGATAGTAGATAACGTCAGAAAGTATTACTTAGTTTCAGTTAGTGGGTAATAGTTAAAGTTTTGGTTGTCTAGGCCTGGTTATGCGCCTTGAGTAGGCCAGCCATACGGCGCTCCCAGCACTTATATATAAATAATTAATTATCAACTACGGTAATCATTATTTTTAGTGACGTAATCTTGCATTTAATATTTTTATTTGGACTTAGTTATTAACTAAATCCTTGCGAACTTTGCTAAGCAATTCATTATCGGCTAAAATTAGCCATGCTCACTACGATATATATAAGTGTGAGGAGACGCAATTAAGTCATTCCTATTGATTGTACTAATTATAAAACAGGTATACCATGTTAAATTAGCAATGGGAAAATATATGGAGGCTTACTTGCCTACTTAATGAAGTTCAATTAGACAATCTGGGAGAATAAATAAATGATTCCACCAATAGTGTGATTCAATTATGAACAACCGTGGTCCAAAGATATCTCGATAAAGTAAATTAATATGCAGGATTACTGGAGTGTGGCTCATATTCCATCACAGCTAAATCTTCTTTAACGGCCAAAATTTGCAAGGTATTGTGCAGGAAACCCGACCCCCCCCCCCCCCCCACCCCACAGGAGATCAGATTGTTAACTTAAGGGTAATACAGCTATATCAGCCACCCTTAGAGTTTAAAGATCCCTCGTTAGTGGTTTTTATCCTGCGCCTGATTAAATTTACGCAAATCAAACAGCCGTAATTAAGATTCAAACATCTCACCCTTCCATTCAAACCACTAGACCTACCAAATAAAAAAAAATAGATACAATCCCCAAATCCGGGCTACTTTTAAGAAGTACGAAGAATCAATTTGTGTCTTATTGAGGGGGACAGCCACCCTCCACATGTAATCTTATTCATATTGTTCCACGAGAGTTCACAAGGTTATGAGGCCTTGGGTAATTGCCTACCTTTCCCCGTGTAAACATGCTTAAAAGGCATTCCCATAAGCTTAAGATGTGAGGAAATTTGAAACAATCTGTTTTCATAACATCAGGGGGGGGGGGGGCTCTTTGTCCTAACAGTGATGATAACTCAGACCCTACAGTAGTTAAAATGGCAGTCCCTATAAGATTAGTTTCATCAGCTAGTTCCTACTGCCAATGAAGGTGAGCCACAACTGGTAATGCAGTCATAGTCAAAGATGATGTTTTGGACAGTGGTGCACTAAGAGTCCTTCATAAGCCGGGAGAATAGTTGGAATTATTAAAACTACCCATAATTTAATAAAGTGAATTTAGCCATATCAGTTTTCTTGCCATACAGAGGCTCAAACCCCTTTGAACATAGTTTAGACCCCTAATCCAATTAGTGAAGATATAAATGTAGGGTATTTGCTGTAGTAATTATAATATTTGGTATTATTGTAACTGTTAATGGATAAAAGAAAAGCTGAATGCTGAGGGAGAATGGTTTAAAAACTAGTTGTACTCCTTCGAAGATGTTTGATGGTCCCTTCCAAGTTAATAATAGAGCGGCTGATTATTTTTTGTTTGGCGTTCTAGAAAGGTCATCCAAAAGACATACGTCTCAAATGTTCAACAGTGCTGGTGGTAAAGTAATAATGGGACCCGATCCACATACTCACCCATGCCGAACAAGAGGAGAGTATGTCTAGTCATGCACAACCCCTACTAATTACCAGAATTGGAACCACTTCTTGCCCCACAGCAATTAGTGAGGTTATTAGAGGAAAGTGATATTCGCAGTTTTATGAATATATTGCCACAATGAAAATCCTAATAATTATGTGTCGCGAGGAAATTCTCCCTCAAATTAACACAGGATTATGGTTTAAAGGCCCTACCTGGCTGAAATAGTGTAATAATAATCCTAATCGGGTTTCCACTCAGCCAGACATATCTGTATTATAATAAGGGAACCTGAATTGATTCCGATCCTGTGATAGACATAGAAGGTTTTTCCTTATTGAGAAAGCTAATTAAGACTACTAATTTTAGTCTTCAACATCCATTAAAGGGATAGCTACCGACTCTTTATAGGTTTTGGGGTCCAAGAACAATACAGAAGCAGAAGTTATGAGAGAATATCAGCTCTTGGCCTCAGCCAGCCCCCATAGGAACAAATTGACCAAATTATTAGGTCTGTACCTAGATCATGATGGCATAATTAGGTGGTCGAGGACGAATTGAAAGCTGATCTTCAAATACCACCTGCCATCACCATACTAATTCCGCAAACGCCATCATCTTACTAAATTGTTGGTGGAGAATATCATAGAACATTCATTACATGGCGAAGGGCTACAATATTAGCCGATCTCGCTGTGTAAATTTTGAATACATCATGGTAGACAGGCATTCAAATATTACCCTCAAATCTTTCATTAAATTTAATAGATCTGAAGGTAGACTAGTCTCCTATCTAGGTCCCCCTGAACTTCCCGCTGATAGAGAGATCCTAAAAAAACCAATTGAGGATCAATGGTGAGGACTATACTGGGGTATCATAATTCAAGGGTATAACTCTCTTCCCATCAAGTATTTTTCTGCATTTCACATTTAACAAGTCAGCAAAAGTCGTGTCACGGTTTTTGTTCTAATATTAAATGTGACTCGTGAAACATTATGAAAACCCTAACACAGTTACATGCTCGTGGTTGGCAAGACGGAATCCCTTAAGCTTCTGTTCAGATAAGGGTTCAAAACTTCATATCTGCCGCCGATGAAACAATGTCTAAAACAACCCAAGGGGATTTCAAAGGTTCAATCATAGACCACTGTATACCTGGACTGCGCACGAGACAATGTTTTGAATTGCGGGGCTGCATAGGGGCCTGCGGGGCGCCCGACAAAGAGATATAGTGGTCTATGGACTATCATATAGACTGGTTTATCAGTATATATATATCTGTAATCTCGTAAATGTTTGTTCTATAATATTATCAAATAAAAAACAGTAAAACACGGTAAAGAAATGCCATTACGAGACTATGAAGAAAATATGCATGAACTTAATATTCACTTAACTCTTCGCCATTTAAAACTTTGCGAGTCAACTTTTATCATGAAGGATATCAATAGAAGTGCAATTTTATTAGCTTTCCATTGCTATATTTCGTTATCTGATAAAGTAGTTAGAACCATGCATAAATCAGCGTTAACTAAATAAATAAAATCATCAATCGGGTAATTTTCCCGATTGATGATGTTATTTATTTACTTATATGTTTCGTTTTCTGATAAATGAATTAGTACCATGTATAAATTAGCGTTGACTAAATAAATAACCTCATCAATCCGGAAAATTACCCGATTGATGATTTTATTTATTTAGTTAACGCTAATTTATGCATGGTTCTAATTAATTTATCAGATAACGAAATATAGCAATGGAAAGCTAATGAAATTGCGCTTCTATTGATACCCTGCATGATAAAAGTTGACCCGCAAAGTTTTAAATGGCGAAGAGTTGAAGTGAATGCATATTTCTTCATAGTCTCGTAATGGCATTTCTTTACCGTGTTTTACTGTTCTTTATTTGATAATATTATAGAACAAACATTTACGAAGATTACAGTATATCATATATACTGATAAACCAGTCTATATGATCCGTATATATATATATATATGAATCCGAGTGTCCCTCCGATTACAGGCCCTTGCGCGACAGGCCGATATTCCGTGCGCAGTCCAGGTATACAGTGGTCTATGGTTCAATAGATTTACTGCGTTGAGGTTTCATATTATTCGATGTGGAATGCGAAGTATATTCGGCCCAGCAATGATCGCCAGGACATTTCATCTTTACACCTGAGCCATTGAAGGCCACACACATCACCGGCAGGAATATGGAGAGAGCTAGTCACATGCATGAATAAAAAATATAAAAAAAAAATAATAATAATAATAATAATAATAATAATAATTCAAGAAAAATTGCTTCAAAATTCAATAGTATATTTGGATAATAATAAGACCAAATTCCATTTTAATCTATGCAATTTTTTTTAGAAAAATTGCCTCAAAACTTAAGAGTATATTTGGATAATAATATGAAGGAAGGAAGGACTCAGAAGCAGTGGCGTATATAAGCCATTAAAAAGAAAGGGGAATACAGGGGTGAATCCAGGATTGTTATAAGGGGAGGGGGGGGGGGGCTTGGGCGAAGCAAGCCTCAACAGCTGAGGGAGTTTACAATAATAGCAAAATTGCAATGTGTTTCGGAGGACCTCAGCCGAACCCCTGAGACTGGTTCACCGAACCCATGTTCAATCGCTGCTTTATAAATACCTCAGCACTTCTACTTTTAACACTCCTGGTAATGAATCCTAAAACAATTACTCGTGAGGATACGAACTATTATGACGTATGAGTTGTGGTGAGATCGAAGCACTTATGACAGTGCTACCAACCGTTCGTATGACATACGACAGACAGCACCGAAAGGTTAGCCATTTACCAGATGTTTTAACCAAAATTCATGACACGACTTTTGTCTTAGACTGTACCTCTATCAAGGCTGTTAATTTCAAAATAGCCAAAGAAAAAAGTGCCGAAACCACTATTCAAATGTTCCGGTGCTATGTGGCCTGGGTGATGAGATTTGAAGCTGAACTTCAGTTTTCGCCGGCCCCCAGTTGTTGAAATTATCCACCAACCACCCTCTCAACAATTGTTTGAGTGGCGGTTATGCTCCCCCCCCCCTTGTGAGGGAGGTATTGTCCGCTCATCAAATCGGGTGCGTAGGGAAGTATATGTATAATTATAATGGTAATGGGTTTTAATTGAGGTAATTTAAGTAAATGATAAGTACTGGGCTAATATAAATTAACATCCCTAGTGGTTATTAAGCATTTGCACCTTAAATAATTAGCACCTTGGTTAGAAGCGCGGTCATTGGCTGCTGCCCATTAAATTTTCGCCACCGACGAGTTGACACGTGTAGGTGGGATTTGTGCAGCCGGTCGCCGCCGCTGGCTTGGAAATTCAGTACACTTCCAGCTTCTACCGAGTTAACATCTCTTATTGAATATATACGTGGATTTGCATATATGAGAGAATTGTATATAGACTCTTTGCACATAGTGTTAAACAAATAGGACGTGTTAAAATCAACACAGATAATATCTCGCCGCGTCGTCAAGTTACTGGTGTGATAACCGATTGACGCTTCGATAACAACTAACGCCTCCGCCTCCGCACTTCACCTGCGGCCTCGATCACGTTGACCAACTCGGATTACAAAACAGGCAGTATTAATCAAGCCTACGTAATTCAACCCTACTATCCACCAATAAGTATCCTAGCTAGTTGACTAGTTGGGGTATTGTGTCGGGATGAGATAGACGATGGGTTTTGTATAGGTAAGACCTCAAATTAAATATATGTATGTGACATAAATTTCAACAAGTTATTCAAATAATGTTACATTTTCGGTAATTATAGTATCTTTGGATTCATTTTTTATCATTACTCGTATATCATCGTCATAATAAATATTAGAATGACTCGTCTATCATTAATTGACTATCTTGTTTTATTAATATTAATAGTAGTAATATCATTATTTGTATTATCATAATACTTTTATAATCATTATATTTATAATCATTATCATCAATATTATCATCGTCATTACTAGTATTATTACCATTATCATTTTCATTATTATTATTAGTAACATTAACATTCTTATAAACTTTAACGTTATTGTTGTTATTATCACTATCATCATAACTATCACAATTATTATAGTTACCATCATTATTATCATTATTGTTACTTTTATTATCATCATTATTACGGTCATTATCTCTATTTTAATTATCATCGTGATCTCTGTTATTTTATATATATATTATATATATATATAATATATATATATATATATAGAGAGAGAGAGAGAGAGAGAGAGAGAGAGAGAGGGGAGAGAGAGAGAGAGAGAGAGAGAGAGAGAGGAGAGAGAGAGAGGGGAGAAAAAAAAAAAATAGCAGCAAGAAATGCACTTTATATAATCCACATTCCCTAATGATAAAAGTACATTTCAGACTAAGAAAGTTTGATGCATACCTCTTCTCAGTACGAACTCCTACGGAGACTGGCCGCTGGCGTGACCGTTGGTGGTGAGGGAAGACTGCTCATGGGACTTCACGTGTAATGCAGAGTTGCCAGATGCCACAATAGTGGCCAGTCCCACGTCAGCGCTTCTCGACATGATCGCGTGTTGCTATGTAGTCATTTTCTCCCTGGCGATTTTCCGTGGTGCTTCTGTGGTAAAGTTCTCAGTCATGCAAATTTGCCCCGCGCTACCCGCCGTGATCACGTCGAGAGGTGCCGACTTACTCATTTAGTTGGCTAGGATGTTGCGGGCCGGATTGTTATTGGCAGCGAGCGAAGCAGGTTGCCACTTACCATAAGACCCATTCGCGTAAGGGGAGTGGAACCATTCGTAAGCCAAAAAAGTGAATAACTACTCCTAAATATTGTCGGATTGAGCTGAAATTTGACATGCAAATAGTGCTGGCAAAATCAATGGGGGTCTGTGCAACAAACTTTTTGCGTAGAATAAGCCCTTAATGAGTAACTAGCGTATTGAGTTAATTGACTGGAACGTGGCTCGCTGCCACTTTCCAGCCGCAAGAACTGAGCCAAAAGCAAAGGGGCCAGAGGCTGGACGCCTATACTTGATTGGCAGCTCGTTTCGCTCGCTGCCGCTTACCATAAGACCCGTGAAACCAGGTTTCCGCCAAAAAGTGAATAACTACTCCTAAATATTGTCGGATTGAGCTAAAATTTGACATGCAAGTAGTGCTGTCAAAATCAATGGGGGGCGTTGCAAGAAACTTTTTGCGTAAAACAAACCCTTAATGAGTAATTAGCGTAAACTACTCCTAATTATTGTCGGATTGAGCTGAAATTCTACATGCAAGTAGGGCTGTCAAAATCAATGGGGGTCTGTTAAACAAACTTTTCGCATAGAAAAACCCCTAATGAGTAATTCACGTAATGAGTTAATTGGCTGGAACGTGGCTCGCTGCCACGTTCCAGCCGCAAGAACTGAGCCAAAAGCAAAGGGGTCAGAGGCTGGACGTCTATACTTGATATAAATATCCAGCAGGGTGACGGGCCATGAGTTCGGACTCTGCGGGCTGGATCTGGCCCGTGGGCCGGAGATTGCCGACCCCTGGCGTAAGGGGAGTGGAACCAAGTTTAAGCCAAAAAGTGAATAACTACTAAATATTGTCGGATTGAGCTGAAGATTT